>JXSR01S074703.1:78200-94936 GCA_000969725.1 Ophiothrix spiculata | reverse complement strand
ATTCATGATCCACTTTTCATCATCAAGGTCACCTATCAAAATTGAGGGTTTTTTAGCTAGGAAGAATCCTTGACTGGTATAATCTCCAAACCATTATTTCATATGTGTTTATATTTTCGAAAAAAATGAGAAAATGTGCCATTTTCTAATTACTGTCGGGGCCTCGACGGTAATTACAACACAGTAACCTATTCTTTAAATGCTGAAAAGCTTGTAGCTTGAAAACGAATGATCGGAATAAATTGAGATTTTCAGCATACATTTATGTTGTACTCTTCTTTTTATTTAGCTAGAAAAGAGGTGAGGCGTTTTTCACATCAGAATCATGAATTGCACCTTTATGCTGTTTTATATGAAATTCGGCCGAGGCGTTACGTAATTATGACGTCATGAGTACTTTCGAGTCGGAAAATCATCATTTTTGGCAAAAATGGCCACCAAAACAAAATGTTGTTATAAAAGTTCCAAGTATCCAAACTTTTTTTAATTTTTGCTTTAAAGAAAGCAAATAGTGTTTCTAAAATGTTCAGCAAGTTTAAGGTCCATAACATGTAGATATTTTTAAAAACGACGACTTGAAATGTTTTAATTAGGGGGTAATCACCTCCCCCTTGGTAAGACAAGGGGGTTAAATTGACAATGTTAGGAATTAAATACATCAAACAAGAATGCTTTAACTCATGCAATAAAAAGAATATTCTGATACGATGAAAATTGAAAAAATTAACATTATTTTCATCTCATGAGAATATTCTTAATTCCCACTCATAGCATTCATTATTTGTATACTAATTAATAGAAACACGAATTATAGGAGAAATATATAGGTAATACTTACTTATTTTGTGCTAGTGTTTCGATTGTACACCATAACATAAGTACCGCCAATGTATGTAATATCATGATATGGAAAGTATTATTTCCACCGATAATAGTTAACTTCATCTTCGTATCATCTGTAAGTTAGAGCCACCAGTTGAAATGGAATCATAAAAACCATATGATTTTGTTTTTTCGATATCACATTAAAAACAAATCAAGACACACTAAAAATCCCAATTTGATCAAAGAACTATATTCCATAATATTATCATGCATTACATATCTCAGCGATGCCATAGATATTGACAAAATATAATTGTAACTCGTGCATGCTGTTAATGAGCGGGAGTAATAAAATATTGTGACAGCCTGTCGTAAATCGACCAGTAATGTCATTGTCTTTATGACCGCTGGAGTGGTGACGCTGTTTCATTAGCAATAGATTTACATACTCTCATGGGATTGGTGTCAACTATTTTATGTTTTATTATATATTTATATTCGATAATACATGCAGTGTAACTGGGAGTCATTATCAATGGATTATAGAATTTATAACCATAAAAAATAATTCCTCTAATTCCATCATCATGATCATGGCATGACATGGCCGTGTCAGTGCCCCAAAAAGGGCAAAGCAGCCAGTACTTAGATCCTATGCAAATGAGCTTTTAATGAGCAATTTAATTTTTCGATCTGGCACTAATGTTTGAACCAAATAGAAATAGGGACATTTTATTTCTCAGTGTCAAAATAGATGGCGCTATTCATAAAAACTCATTTTTGGATGTAGAAGAGATACAGTGGTGTGTACTACCGCAAATGAAATATCTGATTTCAAGAAGAAAAAAATATTCATCATTTTTAGCCAAAATCTTCATCAAACAACATAATCGATAATCAAATATAATCAATAATTTGAAATAAGGCGGCCTCATTTTTGCACAATTAATAAAATTTCAACCAAAACGAACTAAAATTGTGAGAATGGGTTCAAAACTTTATTTTGCAGTACATTCCAGTTATTTATAGTAATTTTTCAACTTTTTGTAAAGAAAAAAATTGAATTTTTGGTAAAAAAATGAATACATGTCCACCTCAAACAACATAACAGTGCTGGTGATCAATATTTAAAAACTTGGTCGCGATATTTTTTTTTCTTGACGTGACCTGTCGGATAGTTCGGACTTCGAACTCCTATAATCGCAAGGGGGTTAATGAAAATAAAAAATGGAGATATGGATGAAAACATTTAGAGTTTTTCCAATAACACATGCCTTTATTTGACTGTTAGGAATAAAAAAATCTTCATTTTATTACATTTTAAACAAAATTGCAAATTTTCAGCTTTTAAAAGCGGCGGTCACATCTACTTACGCGCATCTTCATGATCTTGTTTTACCAACTTTTATGTGAGTTGGCTAATGCAAACTGCAAGTTTAGGTATCAGACCTCACATTCATGAATATGAAAACTATATCTTTCCTGTAAGACTTTTAAAATCAGTTAATAAAACGAGGGAAAATTCAGAAGTATGAAAGGGGCAAGATGTCGGTCATCACATTATTCCGATAATACAGCGAACATCGTAAACGACAAATCACACCTTTCGGAGGTCTGGGGCTTCATCTAGGCAAATCTGACGTCATTTACCAAACCATGCACGTGTAGCAGCTCATGAGCTCGACTGGTACTTGTGCGTTTACTGTGCATATTATTTACGGGCTATAGGGAAATGATTCTTTCATGTTTATCTAAAGAAATTCTTTTGTAAAAGTAGTTTATTGAAGGAATATCAATCTAATACGATTGGGAAAAACCAATAATTTGTTTTCAAATGATAAAAAGAATTAAGGCGCCGACGGGATTCGAAACTGGGACCTCACGCACCAAAAACGAGTATCTTAGCCACTAGGCTATCGAGATCATGCTGTCATGGAGAGGGTGTTTTAACTGTACGTAATAATAGACAAGTGCCGCTTAATTGATCACTTCCGGGATTATATGATGTTTTTGCGTAGAAATTTGATGTTTTATTTGACCCCATTGGACCAACCATCACATTCTCTTACGCGAGGTGTGTATTATCGAAAATTACCGCATTTTTTTTATAGAAAGAAGTGTTGTCGCTCTCTTTTGACCAGGTGGCTAAAATATATAAAGTCAGAACCGTAGATATAAGGTAAAACGCAAAGACCTAATTTGACCTCACTCAAGGAAAATAAACACTCGCAAAACACACACTTATTTTTCCAAAATTTTCATCTTTTTTAATTTCAAAATGTTTTTATAACATTTATACTTCTAAGTGCAAGTTTGGTTTGAGATTCTTTGCTACTGTGGTGAGTTTACAGGCTTTTTAAACTAGGGTATATCAGAACTCATGAATATTCATACGCATGTCAAAAACGGCCTTTCCTGTAATTTTTCATGAATAAAAAAATAATAAAATAAGCGACATTTCAGCGAGCTGAATTCTGGCTAAGCAAAGTTGTATTTGTTGTAAGAATCCATTCCACCGCTCGCATTGATAAAGCAATATTCAGTTAAAATTTCAAAAATCATTAACATCGACTGGAATTCACTTTTTCCATGTTTTAACCCAAAATATCATTTTTAAAAAAAAATTGTTCAAGTCATGTGCGAAAAAAAAATTCGCACACCGCCCTGCGAGGTTAATAACAAGAATCGTTTTTCGCGGTGTTTAATGCTATATTTTAGACTATTTTTGTCATGTGGACGGAATTTCTTGTTTAGGCCAAATAAATCTGCATGGAATGGTCAAAATAATTAGAACAGAAATGCAACTTCCACTATGCGTTTTCTGAAGATGTCAGAGGTAATATGCAAAATAGTTTACCAAAATCAACCTTTGGGAAATATGGGAAAATTCAGTTTTCAAAATAACCGCCAAATGCACCTAACATATACTAAACCATTCTGGAAATATTATATTTTGACAAAAACATATACCGTATGTAAATTTGCTATTCTTCGGTATTTTGTGATCCAATTATTGTACTTATATTCTTTATTTCTGGTAATTTTTTACAAAATGGCTGCCAAAAAGCCAATTATTGTTATAGTTTACCGTTATGCATTTTGTCAATATAAATCTACAGCAAAAATGTACAGCGTGTACCTTGATGTATTTTAAAAAGATCTTCACTCTATTTTACTGTTCGTATCATTATGGTTAATGAAAATCTGATTTTATTTAAAATGATCGAAGAAGGATCCCGGTTGATTGTAAATATTAATAGGTAAACTATATAAACTTATTGGGTGGTCTTTTATTTGTGTGCCATTAATTTGCAAAGTTTGAATTCCTTTTTTTCAGTGTTTAAAAATCATAAAAATACCTTTTTAAAAATTGGAAAATAATATCAAATTTAAATCATTCGCATATCAAAATGATCATATTTTGAAGAGAAATATAAAAACGTCAACTTCAAATCATATACCGTACATAATGCATGTACGCTCTAGAACGCCTAATTTTTGTACCTTCCCTCCGGACTTCCAACGAGCTGCTATAGCGGCTCATACCAGTTATACCAGGGGAAGTCTACGAAAATAAACAATCAGCGATACGCTGTATGTTTTGCAAAGGTACAATTGAATTTATTAACGTTTATGGATCAGATCAGGCTTTCATTTGCATCTGAAATGTCTCTTCAGTGTTTGAGGGGAAACATAAAGTTTACGGTGAAACTTTCCATGTCAGTCGCTTCTAGAAATCGGACAGAAATGAAGATCATATTTTGTAGATATTGACAAGATTTCAGCATAGGAAAATACATGTAAACATTTGTGTAAACATGGTACAGTCTGATGGGGGTGATTAGCCCGATTGTGGGTTCTGCTTTGTGTTTGTGTCATAAAAAGGATTACCCCCAGGATCAGACTTAGTATTTATTATTAATGTATTTATTTTAAGTTTACCATGATGAACATCGGTATATTTTTGTATCCCTATTGCACTAGCATGCTCAGATGACATTTCTAAGGAAAAATGGCCCTATTTCAAAATCCGTTCGATTTATTTTTTCAGTTTTTATTTCAGCATTGTGTTCAGAGCGTAATTATCTATATTTCAATATATATATTATTTGTCACAAGGTGTTGTATACTAGTATTTCTATTTAGCCATGTGTCTCCATCAATCAGAAAAGGTGCCAAATTAGACTTTCTACTGTTTCTGACTCCAAATTATCAAAATATCCTGAATAATTGATTTTTTTGTGCTTTAGTTGTTAAGGTAGAACAGCGGCTCTACAAAACATATCAAGGAAAATAAAGGTGTTTTACATTTGTTTTGTCCCTTACAAACACCCTTGGAAATTCAATTTTTACCGTTGGCGTGTTGGCCACCTCTATACTTAGATCTAATCAAGAAAGTCTTCGCCCAGGTAGAAGCTGTTGATGTGCATAGCAAGTCCACATCCTGAGGAGAATCATGGAAGCCTTTCTGGGTTATCAACTCCCAATAATAAATGTACAAAAAAATGTACAAAAAATTCAATATGAACTAAACCTCCTACTTTGGCGACGATGGGTATTCAATAAGTTCGTGGCCTGCGGTATATTTATGTCATGCCGTTCTGATTACTTTGTTAAGTGATTCAACTTTTAACTGACATGTATGATGTATTACCCTTAAAAATCTCTCTTCAAGGCACAGCTAACCAACCAATTCAATTATTTTTGGAAATAGAGATACAGATACAGACACTTATGGTGTGTTCATAGTCCAGCGATTTCATCACTGCAACATCGCTCGATACGCAGTCTTCAAAAGTTATAGCACAATATGCGCAGCGCGTTTAAAGACTGCGTATCGACAGACGTCGTGCGATGAAATCGTTGTGAAATCGGTGGACTATGAATGCACCATTAGCCTTGGTACAAAGATGAGAGTTTTCCGTGCCATAGTGAAACCTGGGCAATTACGTCGCAGAACATCAACCGTCTCGAGGTGTTCCAGAACCAATGCCTGAGACACAACCTTAAGATTTAATTTGAATTGATACAGTCAATTAAAACAATTATTGCACATAAATCTTAAAAATGTACACATAATATAATATTTTAAAAGTATTGAACTGAAAATATGCTATCTCTCTAAATTCCAGAGACTTATTTTTAAAGGGACTGGCCTAGATTATTCCCACTAATTTTTTTACCAACATATTTTTTTACTTGAATCGATAGAACGTGTTTATAGTAATATAACCTGCGAGCAGTTTTCCATGATTTTGAGGGATATTGGAGAAAATTGCAATTTTTTACCTACTTTTTTACCTACTTGCAATTACTTACCTACTTTTTTTCGCCGGCGAAAAAAAGTGGTGTGAAAACAGTATTTCTAGTTTGAAAACTAGTTTCTATATATTAAATTATCTTCAGGAGCTTTGTTTGATTTTTTATCTGGTTAAATTAGTTAATCCATTTGAGGTACACATTTAGAATTTAGGAAACACAGGATAGTCACAACACCATCAAAGAATGATATATTGCAAATTAATTGTCTCTCAATTTGAGCCATTTGTGTATAATTTTTTGCACTTTTTTGGATTTTACTAGACTTTTAAGCTTTATTTAGAGCATTTCCATAAGTTTTTAATTCTAGGTGGAATCTAGGCTAGTCCCTTTAAGTCTAAATGACTTGTTAAAATGACAAAGCGTTTTTGAGATTTAAAATAATAAATCCGTCAAAAAGACTTATTTCAAATAAATCCTGTAGATTGAAAAAAAAGAATCGACAATTGACTAAGAAAGCAGTTAATAAAGTGACGAGAGACTTACGTTTTAATCTATAAAAGACTTACTTTCAAATCCAAAAATGTTTTGTCATTTTGAAAGGGGTCCTTTTGGTAAAAACAATAATTATTATACACAATAAATGCTATAGAATCACTTCAAGACACATAGCAGTTAAATATGAAAACTAGACATCCATGTGGTCAAGCAGGTGAGTTTTACATTTTTCTTAAATACATGTTTAAAAGAGCATGATTTGATATCCTCCGGCAGCTGATTCCAATTACGGATTGCATTGTAAAAAAAGTTGCAGAATCAGCTGTTTTAATTTTGGGAATTTGATAATTAAAAGAGCTATGTTTTAATGATGGAGATTAACCTAAAGTTAACTCTTCTGAGGGTGATAAGAATACCGTCACCCTAAGAGACCGCATTCGAACCGATACTATTCAACAGAAATATATGCAGCCTCCTGTTGACGAAATCTTGCGTCAACAGAGACATCGCTGGTTGGAACATGTCAGAAGGATGGATCACATCAGAACACCAATAAAGATTCTCTTCTGCACCATGCCAGGGTACGCCCAAAAGGGAGACCAAGAACCAGATGGAGTGACGTGATCCGTAAAGATCTTACGGAATGGAACCTGTCAGTCAAATTGGTGGAGAAAAAGTAAGAACCGTGATGCCTGGAAAGATATCCTATCTATAGCTGGAACTAATCTCAGGACTAGACAACTATTCGTAAGTAAGTAAATCAGTGCAAAATGTAACAATTACATTTTTGTTACTACAAAAATTAAAAGTGTAATAATTGGAGATTTACATGGTAACTCAACCTACTTTTGTGGTGTTTTATTCAGTTCTGGTTTTATTTATTATATCATCAACTACCGTTTTCTTCACAGCAATATTATCAGAAACCAATCTAATGTAATCATCGCACATCTTTTTATTTTGCGGATCATTTGGACCCATATTAACATCAAAAGCTCCGAGTTGCGATGTTTCATTGGACACACAGACATTCTGGAGTTCGTCCAGTCGATTTCTTAGTTCTTTTACTTCACTCCAAAATACTCTTTCATTTGACGAATTTATTTGCCTCCACAGTGAGTCATTGAAATAACGGTAAAGCTTCATATCAGCAAAGTTGTATTTCAGAATATCCTTCTGCAAAGACTTGGACATGTTCACAGACGGACGGTATAATGAGTTTCTTCTATGTTGAGAGATGAAAACAACATCATCCAAGCTCCAACAGAGAATATTTTTAAGAAGAACTAACGATTCCACCATGTGCTCCATAATAATAACAAAATTGAAGTCATCGCTCAGACTACGAATTTGCTTGCTGAGGTACTCGATCCTGATATTGCTTTTCAACATGTTCAGTCCAATATAACGTATCTGGTAGTTTGGACGCATGATACCAATATTTGGTTTGAAAGGCTTTTGACTGAAAAATGCTTCCATAGGACTCCTTGAATTTGGGAATTTCTTGTGAACATTTGCATAATAAAAGAGTGATTCAAAATGAGTGGCAGGATGGCGCAAAGTTGTAATGTACATTGCATTTGGCATTAGGCCTACTTTTTCAAACTCGTTTCTCTGAAAACGTAACAGATGATTTGTAAGCATATTAAAGCTCTTGTTGATACTTTTCATTTCATCATATCTGTAAATACTATCTGGGTATGGTTTTCTGATATGAAACCCATTCTTTGGCACAGCGTAGGTGAGATTATGGGTCAAACCGAAGCGATCCAATATCGATGTTGTAGTTCCACTTCCAGTTTTGGGAACTTTGACGTAAACTAGATTGGTTACTGGTTGACACTTCGATGTATTGAGCCTGCAAAATTAGATAAAAGCCAAAAAAATCCATAAATTTATCGCAAAATAATCAAGATTCTTTGTCACTGTATAGTATACTCAACCAACGGACAAAAATGATAAGTCCTTGTTAAGGCCAAAATAATTATTTTTTGCCATTTTCAACCGACCCTAATTTTGAAAAGCGAAGGGAAAAAAATTACTGTACAATAGAATTTCGACCCTAACATTTTCAAATCTCCAAAAAACCGGTTTTTTTTACCATTTTTACAGGCAAAATAATTCATCAAAAAAGTATTTCAAACAGCTGCTTTGATCTTCTACATCATTTTAAAATATCTAATTAGGTGTTCAAAATTTTAAATAGGCTTATCTATATTCAACACATATTTTGCCTCTGTTTTAATTTGTACAGCTTTATGGCCGAAGAAAATAAAAATTGATATTAAAAAACTTCCCGACCAACCTGATCATTATTTGTTTGTATGTTTGTTTGATTGTTTGTTTGTCTGTTACATTATCTTCTATGCGAACAGAACCGAGCGATTGGTACTCAAACAAACAGAGCTTAACTTCATAATGAAATACAGGAATTAAAACAAGAGCAAAATGAAGGCCAAAAAGGACAAACTTATTTATGACATTGAAGAGCTGAAAAAAACAGTCCAGCTAGAGTTGACAAGAAATGATCGAAGCCAAGTATTATATGACACACTTAACCCTCGTCTACCCAATGGAGGGAGGGGGTTAATTGTTTCAACCCCTCGAGGTTTTTTTTCGCTATAGGCCGTGAATTTTAAAGTCTCCATTTTGAAAAATGATCTGCATGCACTTAAGTGTAAACCCTACAATTGGTTAGATTTTCCAATTCGGAAGTACTTTATGACGTCGTAAATACGTAATACATTGGCCTATTTTTGTGATTTTGGTATCTTAGTAACAAAACCAAGTTCATAGGGTTTCGATTCTAAAAAAATGGGGGGGGGGAGTTGCAACAACCCCCACGACCCCCGGGGTTGTTGTAACCCCCACAAATTTTACAAAAATAGTGTGGGTAGATGAGGGTAAAACAATCCAATGTAATGTATTTTAAGAAATCCGACAATACACAAGGAAAATTGCTTAGTTGTTACTGGAGTGGAATTAACAGAAGGTGAAAATGTAGACACTCTAATTACACAGTAATTGGTGCAATAAAAAAATATATAGTTTTACCTTGTATCAGTCATATAGTGAAAGACTGTTTCATCAGACTCCATACTCGTAAGAACACTTGCATTGCTGTTGAATTCAGAACCTGGCAAATAAAAACATAATCGTATCTGTCATATGATATAAGCATACATAGTTAGGTTCTGTGAACGTTACTTAAACCTAACTAGTCCACCCCTTATGAACACATACCACCAATAGATCGCCTATTCATTCCTATGCAAAACAGCCTCCAGATCATGGCGGATATCTTGGCTATAAAGCGACTGGTTGCTTCAACTCTTGGATTTAATTTGAGATTATAATCTAGAAGAGCCCACAAAGTGAAAAAATATATAGGGTAACCTTGATACTTTTTTGCTAGGTCGCCTCGAACATAGGATATGCTCAAAATTTCATTTTCTCTAAATCGCTACAAAATTTCTCTAGACACTGAAAATCTGCCCTCAAATATTACAAAAACAGCAAAATTATAGTAATCTTTAACCAGCCTGACTACATTTGACCCACAGAACATGATTCAAAAGAAATGTGATCAAAACACCTAGTTCCCGCCATTTTTGAAGGTTTTAATTTAGAGAATAAGCTTTAACACTAGCTTTCGCATTGCTCTGTACGGGCCAAAAACCTTTATTTAGTGATGTGTGTCCTTAAAATTTCGTAAAGTAATACAATTTTGTATTACCATTACATTCGGGGATGATCGTGCAAAAAAATTGCCAGGATTTGATTTCGTATCTTGAGACTTGAGTCTGGCTCAGGAATCACCAATTGGTTCAATGACAAATCAAATAATACACGCAATGGCCCTATTTCATAAAAGTTAAAATCAACTTAAGTCTGAAATTTTAGATGAAAAAAATTCACAAAAAGTCTTTATGAAGTAAACGATAATAGTAATAATAATATTAAGATAAACTAAAAATTTAAAACTCTATCCAGAGTTCAGTATCCTAAGTTCCATGATAATTGAATGAATGCTTTCTAAAAATCCCATGTACCACTGCATTTATAGAGCTCAACTCTGATGCTTTCGTCAATGATCTCAATTCTACTCTTACTAAGGTTGACAATGAAGAAAGCATTGTTATATCTCAGGTAATTTGAATTTTGATTTGCTTAAATGTAACGATATACTCAGATTATCAATGATTTTCGTTCTGTGTTTTATAATTATAATATGTATCCTCTAATTGACAGGCCTATCAATCCCACCACTGCAACTCTTATTGATAATATTTTTACAATGTTTTTACGCATGATATTAATTCTTACCGATCATTTTCCCATATATCAATGTACCAGTACTGCTTTTTGCCATGATCATAATCAATTTACCAAGCGTTCTCGTTTATCTAATAAGAATCGTGTTCAGAACTTTTGCAATGATATTAAACTGGTTAACTGGGAATTGGTTATTAAGTCTAATTGCTCTAATGACGCATATAATCATTTTATTTCTAAATTTATGGAAATTTACAATATTCATTTCCTCACAAATCTTCTCGTTTCTCAAAGTCTGTCAAACGTAACATCCCCCGAAAGCCTTGGATTACTTCAGCAATAGTTAAATCTATCAATCGCAAAGAAAAACTGTATAAAAAGTATGTTTGCAATCCAACTGATGCCCGTAAGGCTGCTTATGTTAGCTACAGGAACAACCTTACAACTTAAATCAGGATTTCTAAGCGAAACTATTATGCTGACAAGTTTAATGAACTTAAATCCAATGCCAAACAGACTTGCAAAGTCCTTAATAACATCCTGGGTCGTAAGAATAAAACTGCCATTTCTTCTCACTCTAAAGTTGGGTCATCTAGTATTTCGGACCCTATCATTATTGTTGATAATTTTAACTCATATTTTGTTAATGTTGGTCCTAAATTAGCCCATGAGATTCCTCAGACTGACACCACTTTCTCCCAATTTTTAACAAATGTTTCATGTCCTATTAATTCTTTTTTCTCTCACCGACCAATTTCGATGAAATAATTTCTGTTTGTAAAACTCTTAATTCCGATTCAAGTTCCGATCATGATGAGATTAAGCCTGATATTGTTAAAAACGTTGCTGCTGTTATAGCTCACCCTCTTGCTCATATATTTATTTCATCTTTTGAAACAGGCATTATCCCTGATACCCTTAAAGTTGCTAAAGTTACCCCTATTTTTAAAAAGGGTGAGCAAGATCTTTTTTCTAATTACAGACCTATTTCAATTTTCTCTATTTTTCTAAGCTTTTTGGAACGTCTTGTTCACAAAAGACTTTACTCTTTTATTTCTAGATTGGACCTCTTGCATAATAATCAGTTTGGTTTTCGTCCTAATTTGTCATGTGAATTTGCCTCACTTCAAGCTTATGATCATATTGCTACAATGTTGGATCTTAAAGAACATACCCTCTAAAGCTTTTTATACCATTGACCATTCTATTCTCTTGTCTAAGCTCCATCATTATGGTATTCGTGGTATAGCACTTGAGCATGTTGAGTGGTTCAGAAATTATCTAAATAACCGTATGCAATATGTGTCCTTTAATGGCCATAATTCATCTCACTTGAACATCAGCTGTGGTGTTCCTCAAGGGTCAATTCTTGGTCCCCTTTTGTTTATTGTATATATTAAGGACTTGATTTATTCATCAAAATATTGCAATATGATTTTATCTGCTGATGATACAAATATGTTGTTTTCTCACACTGATTTAAATAACCTTGTTAATCATGTTAATTCTGACCTTTCTAATGTTTCTACCGGGTTTAAGGTCAAAAAATTATCTTTAAACACCGATAAAAGCAATTATATGATATTTAGCAACAGATTTAGCAACCGAACATATGATGATCTTGATATTTTAATTGATAACAATCGTATCTGCCGTGTTTCATGTACCAAATTTCTTGGTGTCTTGGTTGACGACCGTTTGACTCGGAACAATCACACTATGCAGGTTGCTAATCTGGTTTCTAAATACTCTTATTTAAATTGAAATCTTTCTTGCATGCTGACATTTTATTCTCATTGTATAAAACTCTTGTTCTTCCACATGTAATGTATTGTAATCTTATTTGGGCTGATAATAATAATAATTGTAATTTAGTCACTATTAGTCTGTGGGAAAAACCTTGATTTTGGGCTTGACTGCAAAATGGAGTCCGCACAATTGTTCTTGACTGATTCTTAATCTTTGAGACCCATAGATTCCAGAACTGAATGATGCCAAATCTTCACTTTTGAGCATTTTGAGAAATCCAAGGCGGCCGCCAAAATGACTTCCACAACATATTGCAAGGCATATTTTGACTTGTAGTATACCAATGACAATAATCCTTGTGTCGATATTTAGGTTTCCTGGTTTGCCTACACAATGGTATCACAATTAATCCATTTAATGCTTTTCCCATTACCAAAAATCCAATATAGACATTTTCATTCAGAATTTTTCTCATGGTCACTGGTTTTTAAGAATGGTGTAAACATGAACATTTTCCCATGTACAATTTCACCATTGTGTAAATCATAACCATCATTGCAAGAAGAGATTGGCTTACCATGAATAGATCTAGGCCGTAGAATCAATGTAAAACATTATCCTACCCATCAGGAAGCACTTGAAAATGTGCAATGGGTGGAAAATAGGTCTCGATTTAATACATTCTCCATGATGTGAAAATTAAGAATGAAAATTCTCGTTCAGAATTAACAGTTTACTCCATTCTTAAAAACCAATCACCATGAGAAAAATTCTGAATGAAAATTACTACAAAAATGACGAAGTATATCTACTGTTTAAGCCATTTTTCATTTACATTCAGAATTATTCTCATGTTATATTTTCACCACTATGTTAAATTTTCATTCGGAATGAACATTTTCATTTTGATTTTTTCTCATGGTGTAAAATTTTTGCTGGTGTAAAATGTTAACCATTTTCCGAAATGTTCATGACGGTAAAATATTTTTCGCATCACGGCACATTTTGCAAATTATGACACTCATCTGTAGTATTCATATAGTTCACTTTCTTTGTTAATTTAATTTTTGGTCTTTTCATTATAATATAAAATCTGTCCTTTACAATTAGGTACTGTGCATTTTATTATGAAGAAAAGATTTGCTCACTGCTTCATATATATTTCCTAATTAATGAGAAACATTAGTTTTCATTTGGAATGTATACTACTGTCTGAATTTGTATCATTCTTGTAGGTTTTAACGGATTATTCCGAATATTGTCTGGAAACTCGAGAGCCTCGGGTCAATATGCATTCAGTTGATTGGATATTATAAATTGGTAAAAATTACGAAGTCTATCTGGCCCTTTGCACTCACTTTTTTTTAAAGAATCTGCCAAAAATATGAATGTTTATTACACAACCTACCTTCAAAAACAATAAACAAGAACATGATACCGATTGTACAAATGGCTAATCCCGTCCCCAGCAGAGGTTTGTTCTCCATTGCATGAATAATATAATAGTAGATATAAGATGGCCATTCGCAGTCCAATTTATTAATTTGATCACTCAGTTTTATTACGCTACAGCAGTTTTCTGGTCACTGTTTGTTTGGATTGTTCATTAACCTCACCTGGAAAGTTGAAGTTTTCTTTGTCGCATTTATTTTCATGCTACATTAGTCTTTTGTTTAAAACTGTTCGTGATTTTTAAGGTGCGTTTACACTGTGACGACTTGGGGGTAACGACAAGCAACGTAGACATGCAAATTGCAGTTTTGAATTTTACGCCCGTCATCGTTAGTTTAAGTCAGTTAACGCTCACACAAGCTGCTATATCCTCGCACACTATCGTTACTATCAGTCGTTTTCGGTTAAAACTTTTTAGTTGCAAATACGTTACCATCCGTCGTTACCCTACGTCACAGTGTAAACGCAACTAATGGTGCGTTCATAGTCCAACGATTTCACAACGATTTCATCGCACGACGTCTAACGATACGCAGTCTTCAAGAGTTATAGCGCAATATGCGCAGCGCGTTTGAAGACTGCGTATCGACAGACGTCGTGCGATGAAATCGTTGGACTATGAACGCACCATTAAGCAGCCCTGTGATCATTTACGAGTTGGATAAAATGTTGGCTGTTCAAGTCAGAATTACCACCAAATTAAAAGTTTACACAACAGCTGTGTAAAAATTCAAATCATGTGACGCAAGAATTACCGCCCAATTGAAAGTTTACACAACAATCGTGTAAAAATCAAATCATGTGACATAATAATTACCGCCAAATTGAATTTTACACAACAGTTGTGTAAAAATCGTGTGACGTAAACAGTCAAAGATCGCAGAGCATGTTACGACGTAATTTACATAATCCAAGATGGCAGTTTTTGAGAACTGCACGATCAGGGAGCAGCGGAGAATTTATAAAACTTTTCGCTCGTAAGTGTACATGATTTTGATTTGTATTAGGCTATTAGGCCGAATTCATAAAAGTAAGCAATTGCTTTTTCTATGGCTTTTACTTGAATATCTGCCCATATATGGATAAAAGTTCAAGTAAAAGCCATAGAAAAAGCAATTGCTTACTTTTATGAATTCGGCCTATTATCTGTTCATGCAAATGTTTGCTAGGCATAATCTGGAAGCAGTTATTTGATCTGTGCTTGTTTGAAATGATGAAACTTAAAACTTATAAGCTAGAGTTTGATCGGCAATTAATGCTCACAGATCAAATTAAAAATGACTTTCGATTTAAGCTGACAGCAGGGTGCATTTACAGAAAAGAACAATTCAAATGTAAAGGCTCTGTCAGACATCACCGTATAGAGTAAAACGTATGAATAACGTACAAAAGTTTCACATATTGAACGTGTGCTAAACGGACCACCACCGTATTAACAACGAATAAAACGTATACATAACGGACAGACCGTATGGATAACGTATTGAACGTACTTGTAACGAACACCTGACGAACAACAATTAATAAAACAGAACAATAGTGGGATTTAAGTACGTTGGGCGTACGTTTTGCTCTATACGGTGATGTGTGACAGAGCCTTTAAACATGTTCACTTAAAACAACTAATATTAAAAACAGGTACACCACTGATGTCCTACTTGCATTTTTAAAAGCTTTAAAGGTTCTACAAAGAACCATCAAAGTGTCTTGTCAGAACCTTTTAGACGAAAGGGTTCTCCTTGTGGGACAAAAAAGGGTAACCTATTTTTTTTTCTAAGAGTATAATTGCTCAGCTCACGTAAACAGTGGGTGGTCACACCGAAACCTGAATAGGAAAAGTTTGATTTATAGTAAACCATGAAAGGATTTAAGTGATGTTATCATAGTCTGTTGTTCAATGGTGCCGGCCTGTTCGATTACAGACAGGTTGTCTGCAGAGGTACATGTATCACCAATGCAATACTCGTGTATAAGTAAAGTTGTACCACTTGTGGGCTCACACCCACTCGTGGTACAATTATAACTTCTTAGAACCGTAAGTTTTGCACATCGAAAAAAATACCAGAAATGGAAACTTTGACTCAGTTTGAGGCTGATGTAATTCTTAAACATATTAAACATGATGTAGTAGGAAAAAGGAATGTTGGTCCCCCGTTCTTATTGTCCGAGTTGCACAGTTAAGTAACAATCCTCACGCAGCATTAGTTTCACCCCGTAGTTTCACGCTTTATTCCGAAGGCGGACTTCGATTTAAGAGGGGACTAAGATTACTTTTACACCAGTGTATGTAATAGGAATAGTCCCCTGATCTTACAGTTCGGGTTGTACAGTAAAGTATATAGACTAACAACTCTCACGCAACAACAGTTTCACTCTTTATTTCGTTACAGTCTGTGGAAGGCAGACTACCATTTCAGGGGGACCTTGATTACTTACATACATATTTCAAGTATTTTATTAATTAATCAAACACTGTTAAATAACAAAATATATCATTATAACAAGCGACTATATGAGATAAACCAACAAACATATTAAGGAGAGTATTAAACAAAGAGCAAAGACAATGGCAACGATCGCAAAGCATCCGCAAAACACAGCAAACTCAGTTAGCGAAAACGTGACGGGCACGCTTCGACCATACTATGTTTGAACCAATAGTTGCACTTACACTGATG
>JXSR01S074703.1:47489-72330 GCA_000969725.1 Ophiothrix spiculata | reverse complement strand
TGCTTTTAATTTGTTACCAGGCCACATTTTATGTTTGCACTGTACATATTTGATTCACACATGTTAAAATATCACCATCGCCCTATATAGGCAACATATAAGTGACCGCTTTAATTTGTGAATATATACTCTATCAAAATACGACTTTTAAAAGGATCATATGTTCTTTGTTTGTCTAATAAACAGACACATTCAAATAAAATGATGGCATTTAAATTGACCTTTTATACAATCAATTACAAAACGGAGATATTAAACTGGTTTATTCTAATATACAGGTGGTTTAAAATATGGATAAGTTCGATGTTCGTATATATGCAGGCATACACTAATTTCAGTTTTCTGGACTGGACAATTTCACTTATTGCAAAGTCATTTTTTGTGTATTAGGCTGAAAACATAGTCGGCCTCCAAACAAAATTTTTGCTACCAAACATTTGATCGTGACGTCACCAAATATTTGCCATCGAATTTAAAGTATGAACCGGTAACAAACATTTGGTGCAATGTATATGGCAATTCAATACATGTGCAATCTAGCGCGAAATTTTAGTTGGTCTCAACTCGGTGTTGAAGTTATTTTATTTGGAGTCACTCGTCATTTTGACGTCACGACCAAATTTTTGGTAGCGAAAATTTTGTTTGGAGGCCAACTATGTTTTTACCCTTACAATTAACACTTTGATTCCCTCTTTCAAAAACCACTGACCTTGCATGAAGTGAATACATTGTTATGTAACATGCAAGTTTAATTTACTCTCAAATTGAGAGCCTTCAGACTAGCAAGCCGTCGGACTGGCGAGTGGATACCCAAACATGGCATGTGTGATCTTATACAAAATTGAATTTGATTTATATAAATACTAAAAATTCCCCAATCTTACCTCCCCACTTAAATTATTGTTGGTATGTACATAAACTTCACAAAGCGATGTTATGTAAAACATTGCAGCACACCATTTGTAGCAATTTGTTTAATTAAAAGAAACAATGAGAACCTCTTCACATTAGTATGTATGTTTGAATGAGCAAGTTTTGAGGCCACTTAGGCCTACATTGTAATTCAACCAATACTCATTATAAGCCCAAGTAACAATTTTACTTTGTTTCATTTGCCATTTGAAAATCAAAATTTGAGACAGTTTCATCCTCTGAACTACATATACCATGCTAACATAGCAAACATTGAAAACAACCAGATTTTATCAGTGTCAAAAAGATGCGGAAAGACTATGTTCCCACATGTTGAAATGTCAATTGTAGTAAATTACATCAATATGGACAAATATATCATGTATAATTTATAATACAGACTTCCATATGTGTCATAACCAATGGAATGAGCCAGATGTCAAAAATGTGGATTTTCATTGACAACAACAAACTTGGAAAACTCGTCTGATTTTCATTGTTTTTAAAGTTCAAACAATTTACTGAAATGACTATAACAATGTTTGTTAATCTCGATCCAGTCGTAAATTTTCCTCTACAAGTAAAATACATGCAAAGGTGGTGATTTTGCAAATCATTATTTTTTTGGCCAATTCACAACCTTTATGCTTGCTTCAAAACCCCTGAATATTTTCATTTTCAATGTAATCTAGAGTATGGAAAATATCTATTTATTCTGAGGGCCAAGAGGCTGCATCTACAGCTCGTTTGAGATGAACGGCCACAAATGTAACACTTTGTATGTTAACAAACAGTTTTGTCATAAAAAGTCAACATTGAAAATGGCCGATATGAGACTCATTTTTTCATCATGACACATACAGACAATTTGAGCACTTCAATGTTTGATATTTCATATCCATTAAAATGCCAGTCAAGTAAAATGTGATAATACATGTATTATGATGAATAATTTATAATATGCAGGGTATTAATATTATGGTGTCTGTATTAAAGCCTCAGTTTAATCATTCTATTAAAGGAGTTGTTCCGATTGCTTCAACATTTGTATTTAACCTTCTTGAAATTTTGTACCAAAATATGACTAGCATTTTTCTCATTATTCATGCTATTGTAGCTGAAACATATTTCGTTTTGAAAATATGTCTTTTTATGGTATAACCATAATTAAATTCACAGACAGCTCAGAAATACATTACAATATTTATCTTAAAATCAAATTGGTTGGGCTAATTCAAATGAAATTTTCAAACTTAAAGCTCTTTATGGTGGTGATCTTCCAATTAAAGGGAAAATCGAATTTTGAAAAAATCAGAGCATGCTCCTTTAAAATACGATCATTTTTTTTTTGCAATTGTGTATGTAACAATTTAATGATATGAATGAAATAAAAACTTGGCAACAATAATTCTGCAATATCTTTCATTGATATTGTACAAATGAAGCTTGCAACCAAAATGTCCGACTGACCATGCAATTGACATAGCAATATTTCAACTTCATTAAACAATTTAATATATATTAAACAATTTCCCACTCTGGCGTAGCAGAATGGGGATATTTGGGGCTGGTTGGGACATGGAGGAAACTGAAACACATCTATACTTTCTCTTGGGTTGGAGTTTTACCTAATATCAAGTGTAAGAATTAAAAGGGGATTACCTGCAGAGAACATATATATCTATATTTCCCATCACAAAAAGCCCAAAATGAGGGGAAAAAATGTGTTTTAACTTACCACTCAGTGTTCCGGAAGCCTTAGTTTATCATACTAACAGCCAAGAAAAAATATCATGTTTCCTGTCCTTGTCAATATTTTTTCCTTTCTGTTGTAAGAAATTTTACGTTTTGACTATAACACAATTGCCAAATTACAAGCGCATATTTTTATTAACTTCCTTTTTGACTTTACAATGACTTAAGAATTAATTTTTCTTAAATTCAAATAAATTAAGTTGTTACTAGAAAGAGGACTAAGCACTGATATCAAAAAATTGAAAGATCATCAGTCCTCCTCTTTTTTGATCTCTCTGTGTACTTTATGTAAAACATGATGCCCTAAACATTCTTTTGATGCATATTAAGAGCTATTTTACAGTAAAAAAATGAAACAAAATAAAGTCCCACCTTTTACAAATTATAATATAAAACATGTTATTTTTTTACATAACCTCACTTTCACTTTGAAAGTGATAATAACACATCCTGGACGGGAGAACTGATAAGAACATCTGGATGGAAAAACATCCTATTGCTAACAACAAAACACCACAGCTGACAGCTACACAAATATGTTTGGCTAATGATGCTCTCATATCTATTGTAGTGTTGTAGCTTTATAACTCTGTCACTTGTTTCATTTCACACTTTGCTTTGCTGTTTTGAAGCCTTGCAGCTTTAGAACCTACAAAATGTTGTCATTATCAATTATATCAAAGCCAGAATCGACAAGTTTCTGCAAAAATATGTCAGTCACAAAGAAACAAAGCTACAGCAGTATTAAACCACTTATTGCTCAATCTGCAGAATATAAAGTAAAAGTGCAGTATGTGGATTTAAGACCATGTACAAGATACTTCCTTTTGCCTCATAAGGGGCCCACCATTTAATATTCAGGATGGGGGCATGGAAGTTGAGGGGCAAGATTTTTTTTTTCACCACTGAAATATTTTTATTTCATTTCTTATGTTTTTTGAACTTGAAGTAGTTAGGTAAACTTTTTTTTTCCTTCCTCATTTTTGGGTCAAGATTTTTTTTTCGCCAACATTTTTTCCCAAAAAAAACTTCCAAGGCCCCCCCCCCCCCTGAGAATCAAATGGTGCACACTAAGATTCCTGCAAAAATTAGTACACAATCATTGTTTTCCACATAACTAAAGGTAGTATCTACTATATCAAACATTTTGTACATAAAACCTTCTAGCATGGGAGTGGATTGGGATTGGACACTAAATGGATATATCTGCCATGTTTTATAAGTGCACATACTGCAATTTTTACTTTGTACAATCATTATATATTTCATCCTTTTCCTAACCAAACAGGAGGGGGTACTTAACTGATAAATAGACGAGGGATTGCCACTCATCATCTATATATATTTGTGATGGCTCACCCCGAAAGGGGGGACTTTGCAGATGATATCAATTTTGACTTTTTTTCTATTCATCTGTTGCAGCATTTCCTAAGCTAAAAAATGACACTTTACTTATTGAAATTGATTAGACGATCAAATTTTACAACAGAAAATCTGCTGGAAATTCTTTTTATTTTCTTTAAAAGTGTTCTGTTGCAAATCCCCGCTTTTCGGGATGAGTCATCACATTTTAAGACTTAAAAATGATTTGAATATTCAAGCTAAAATACATGTAATTTCACTTTTTTCTTTATTTTGAAATTTTGACTTTCTGTGAAAAAGTAGCCCATTGGAGTGGCACATCCCTGTAGCATTATATGTGACTACCCCTCCCCGCGGTATTAAACACATCCAACATGCTGTCCTTGACAAATGACAAGCTATACAAAACAACTTACATCAGTGCATCAGATACATGATGTACAAACAAAACTGTGGTGACTTATAATCAAGGTTCATTTGCTAGAACAAACATTCAAACAATAAACCTAGGCACTTTACAAATGTGTATAATTGACAAGCCACTTAGCTATACAATTGTTGATGATCCTACAACAAGGTGGTAACATCATATTTGTCATAATTTTTCCCCCAAGAGATGAAGCCACTCATATTACTATTACTGGCACAAATAATATTGTCCACTTTTTTGATACTGGAACTGAAAACTGTACATCTAAAGTCATCAAATAATACCTCTGCTTTAATATTTCAATACAGTTGTTTCTCAAGCACCAGAGTACCTGGCCACTAGTGGGGAACTCAGACAAATTCCCCGCTATTTTTGGACTTCATCACAGGAGTGTGCATTTTCAAGCGGCGAATCTCCAGCCAAGCCCTGGCCCAAATACAATAAGGCATCCCGTCTAGAGCTCATCAAGCCATCGACATTAACCTCATACGTGTTCCATGCCGCTGGGTTCCATGCCGCTGGGGAAATCCACACTGCACAAATTCCCCGTACTATCATGACAACTTCCCCAATAGGCCTGGGCCTGTGCAAGCACATTCCCAAAAAATTGATTCAATTCTGCAATTTTTGGGTAATGCGCTTTTAATTCTTTGAATTGAATCATTTTTTGGGTATAATGCGCTTGTAAGTTGTTTCCCAAAAATTGATTTAATTCTTCAGATCTGAGACTCAATACTTAAGACATTTCAATTTCAGGCATATTCTTCAACATTTGCAATGAAAAATTAATATATTTTCAACACTACTCAATTTTATCTCTCAGCTGGATCAACTAGCATCATTAGCAGTGTTTCCAATCTTTGTCTATGATTGGACTGCTGGCGGATACAGTGAAAACTAACTAAGCATGTTCGATATTTGAATTTTCTGAAATCGAAATATCGGACGTTAATTACCGATATCAGTTTTTCCTTCTTGACTCACCAGCCAAACATATTAAATCATGTCAAAACAAGTGATGCTAACATCCGTATTGTTATTAGGCAGTTTCACAATTCCTCTTCCCTCAGTCTGTTGTTTCAACTTCACCATACATATTTCGCAATACCAATTTAACATTTGAATAGCCGAATGAGTAAGATTTAACTTTCATCAACAGTAAGCTGGAGTTTTAGATATCATACACTCGATGTATGGATGTAATTTTCAAAATATCTATGCATACAATATACTGTTAAAGGTGCATTTACACTGTGACGTAGGGTATCGACGGAGGGTAACGAACTTGCAACTGAAAACGACTGATAGTAACGATAAGCTTCAATAGTGTATGTGGCTAGCGGATTGTGTGAGCGTTAACTGACTTTAACTAATGATGACGGGCGGATAATTCAAAACTGCAATCTGCAGGTCTACATTGCTTGTCGTTACCCCAAAGTTGTCACAGTGTAAACGAACCGTAACCCTTGAAGTATCATACACCCGATATATCAATACTATTTTCAAATTATAGATGAGACCGATACAACCTTTGAAATCAAATATTGGCAATATTAATATTTTTAAAGATTGATATATGTTGCTATATAGAATTAAATATAGAATCAAACATGCTTTTAGTGAAAGCGTTTTAGGTGAGTGATAAATTTGAGTACATGAAGTGATAATGTTAAATTAATTTCATATATTTTCTACAACAATATTTTGAGTGTGAATGGATGCTTCAAGTTAAACATTAAAGTACATCATAAAAAATGTGTAAAAAAGTTGCATTAAATAGCTAAATAAAGCCCTGGTAATGGAAAGGCACATTTTTAAGAGAAAGCACATGGAAATGTTTCATTTTTGACAGAAAATTTCAAGACCATTTTCTTAATCTTGAAACCAAAGTGCATGGCTAAACAAGTTTAGGGAGCTTGGAGCTATACAAAAGCTGAAAACTGATATGGTAAAATATAAGTCTACATTTCTGGACTGGAAATTTTAAAAGGAATGTATCTGTAGCATCAGTTTTTTGTGTAAAAAAGTTGCCACTAGAGAAACTCACCAAAAAATATTTGTCTGCCATTTGATTTTTAAATTTTATTTTCATTTGTTTTTAATTTTATCTTAATTTTTTTGTGGACAAGCCTAGAATGAATATTTTTTCAAAATCCACAAAAACAAGAAATAGTCATCTAATCTGATTAATAGGTTCTCACACATCTTGGAATAATTTTTTTTACATGAAACATTGGTTCAAAAATTACCGCGAGGCAGTTTTTAAAGCAACTTTGTTGATCTTTTTTGCCACGTATTGGCAGTTTATTGTAAAAACCAAGAAACAGATTCTTTTTTACAAAAGGAGAATCCTTACATATTGAAATGACTTCCACCTATTTTTGAAGATTTTTTTGCCATCAAATATTTTTAGGGCATGTTCAAATAGCCTTAAATTTTGATTTTGTTGAGTTTCTCAAAAGTGAATTTCTTAAAAATCTGATGCTATAAAATATTGTAAAATTTCCTTTTTTAAAATATGTACAATGTATAGTTTATGTATTTGGTTCTCAAGTTATGCGGGATTGTGAGGCTGGCCCCTTCCCCTTAAAGAAGCTATTAAAATAATATTTTAGAACAAAATTTGTCCTATTATATTTTTAATTTAACATATTTAATATTTTTAATGCATATCAAACACACTTAACAGCCTGTCATCTTGTTGTTTGGAACCAAGAGAAGATATCTTGTGTATCCCATCATGCATTGCTTCATATGGGATTGTTTGTATTAACAATTATGTGAGTAGTTAGCAATGAAATGAGCCTAAATCAAAGCTAATTGTAATCTTGCATTTTCGGCATGTTTTATCACTAACTACTCCCATGACTCGCTATACAAATAATCCGATAGAAAGCAATGCATGATGGGATACATAATATATCTTCTCTTTGTGGAACCTAGGCCATTCAATAATAACAATATAATTTATTGCCGAAACAAACTTGCCATCATGAAAGTAGCTTGACCTTGTTAATAGATATATTGATATTTTTGTAATTAACTAGTCAGATTTTTGATTGCATCTGTAATTGTTCATGACAATTTATCTAAAAACCTGTAAAAATCAATGCCCCCAATTAATTTAACAGTGAATGCACTTGACAGAACAAATATTATTCTAAATGTTAACTTATTATCCTTGCCTGTACGATCCCAAAATATAGAATTAATGGTTCATAAAATGTGACCTTTCATCGCAATCTGTTTCAATAATAGCCTGCATAATAAGCTATTTATCATGGAAGGAAGTCATGATCTTTTGTTACAGGGACCATACCTTTCTTTTTTGGTAATTTTATTTTGAACTAAAATTTAAAACAAATTTATTAAAGTTAATAAAAGCATATATTTTAGGAAGGGAATTTTGCTAAAAACATAAATGATAATATTGATTTGTGAATTTAAAAAACAACTTTTTTTAATCTCACAAATAACATACTTGTTGTCATTTTTCCCTCCAAACAGGCTACAAATGACTAAAAAAAACTTAAATTAATTGAAATTAATTTTTGAATGAAAACACCAATCTAGAATTTAGTTTTTGAGATTTTTTGTAGAGTTTCAACTTTGAAGGTTGAAATTGGTAATAAAGTGAATTTTTGACCTTCTTTGAAATTAAGAGTCAGAATCAGCAAACACTCTTCAAAATATTTTTTTTAATGCAATATCTGAAAATATTGGGAAAATCTAGGCCTTCTAATGTAAACGGTAAACCAGACTCCTTTCCAAAATCTAACAAATCCATGCATAATATCTCATTTTTTACTTCAAGCTATTCCTTACTGAGCAATAGCTATGGCTGTTAAATAATAAAGCTCTTAAATAAATTTGCCTGAAAAATCTCAAGATGAATAGACACATTGTGTAATATGTGCTCAACCTACATTTGATTTAGGAAAAATGCAAAATATGGTGGACAATGGAGTGACATATTTATGAACCGCATTTCATCCAATTAACCAAGACAAACCTCACTTAATTCACATGGTACACTAATGGATTTTAATTGCTTGCTACCTAATTAATTTGTGCACCAGCATTTTATGTAATTTAAAACTAACATTAAAATCATACTGATAAAAATTTTAATTGTAAGGTCGTTGTTAAATGGATGCTAATGACTATGACTTAAAGGGCAAGGCAAATACATTTTAGGTATGTGACCCAAGTCATTTTTTTACCCTTCCCTATACACAATATTAAATTTTGATACTACAACAAAGCTTATAATTTCGTTGTCCATATTTTGTCATCTACTTTAAATTCAACATAGCCCCTTTGTTATCTGAATTTCAAAATATTAATTTTTATGTTTTACAGTTTATATTCAGAGTCCGAGTAAACATTTCCAGAGAGTTCTGCACACCAGTGTTCCTGTTATGGCTGTATGGCGTCATTGGTGCAAAAGTTTGAAAAATTGGCGCAACAGAATTATGAAGCTGTGCTAGACAGATGTTTTCTCTTGTTTACTTAAACCAATTTACAGCCTCAGCTAGTGATTTTGGCGTAAGCATCCCTTCAACTTTGTGAAAATTGGGTCAAATTGGCGCAAGCTCAAAAACCACACTATACTCTGTAAATCTTGAAGCATGCAACAAGCAGTCGATTAACGCACAGAAACCAATATGACCATACGGGGAAGTAAATTAGTCCGTATTTCTCAAATCATAATACTGTACCAAATCTTGCTGAATATTCAAATAAACTTATATTCAATGTTTGTCCATGTGCAAATAACAAAATTAGCCTAAAATAATACCAAAATCATGAAAAATTCATGTTAAAAATATTAATACGCAGTGATTTGGTCCTTATCAATCATTACTAGTCTCTTACACAATACAAACCACCAGTTTAGAATGTTGTAGATTACAAGGGATATGCTTTGGATCTTGTAGCAGAGTCTGATTGCTTGTTGCATACTTCAAGGTTTATAGAGTGTATATTAGGCCCAAAAAAATTAATTGTTGTGTTGCCCTCAAGTGGGATTTCTGAAAAATTGAGTCGGTCGGTCGGGAAATATTTTTTTTTTAATTATTTTTTTAAAAAGCACCTAAAGTACCAAATTTGGGTGCATTTTCCACTATTTTCACAAAAAACACCCAATCTCAGCAAAATTGGGTGCTTTCCCGACCCTAATATTTTTTTTTAAAATTTTTGAATAGGGTCGGTCGCTGAGGGTAACATAACAATTTATTTATTTTGGCCTTATAATTGTATGGAATTGGCAATTCAAATTGATTCTAGACAAATCAAGTGTCATTTCCGGAGTGTCCCTGATATCCAATTGCAGTGTCTCAAGGTCGAGGGCAGGCTTATATCCTCTCAAATATTGAATGCGAGCCATAGAACACAATAATTATATATGCATCCATTAATACAGTTCAGGAATCAATTAAATTTGAAGTGTCATGCATGCTTATTTATTTATCTGTTATTATTACCACCCTTGTTGGATCAGTATCTACATTTATGGTTACAGAAAACTTGTATGCAATCATCTGAGCACATCATTAATAGCTATGATACCATTCTGATTTTTTGATTGTGGAATTATCCGTATGCCTTACCAATGAAAAACGGATGGTATTATTATGTGACTCGTCATATCAAAAGGGGCACTTGTCTAAAATGACATGTTTCTCATTTTGTGGCACTGTTAACATCATGTTATGCCATGCTTTAAATTGTATATTTCCTGCTAAATGGTTAGCAAATATCAATCCATATCTTTTACAGTTTGGACTTATCGCCCTGGCTTGTCGCATCATGCTGTTATTTCAAACTATTGATCACCAGCAAAAAGAAATACTCAATTTCAGGTGTGGAATATCTTGATGGGGTTTTTTTTGTCATGAAAGGAGAAACTTGTAGGTTCCAACAAGTGGCATCTTTCGACATGATGAGTCACAAATATTTCAAAATTAAAAGAACCATTTTTAAACTTAAGCTGAACAATCAAAAGGTTCTTATAAACTGACTCATGGTCTTTCTGACACTCTTATTCACTAAAGATTAAATTAACAGCAAGATGAGCATGAGATAATTGTTAAGATATTCGCATGATTTATGTTTCACTTTTACGAGAGGTCCACTGCGGAAACGCCACCTCATGATCGTGGGGCTCAGTTAGTTTAGTGCCCCCTTTGTAGTAGAGGTAAGCACTTTTGGCAACGCCTTTATAGTGGGGGCAGTTTCTTTTGTGTTGCCTTCATAGTAGGGGTAAGTTCTTTGGTGCTGCCTTTGTAGTGGGGGTCAGTTCCTTTGAAGTCCCTTCATAGTGGGGATCAGTTCAATTCCTTTGATGCCACCTTTGTAGTAGGGGCAAGTTCTTTTGACACCCCTTTCTTAGTAAGGGTCCGTACCTTCCATACAGCACAGCCCATCTGCCCTGCAGACTTTCATGATTCAACCCTTACTTGCACATTCCTTTCTCTGTACACATACTCACTGAATGACATCAAACTTATCTAGTGAATACTCCTACACAAATCCAATGGATGGTCAGTCAATGGTGGTCAGGTTAACACTACAGTACCATGCTCCCTCATCTCCAATTGCTGGAAGGAAGAACAAATATGTTGGTAAGAAATTATCATATCACAAGAGAATCAGGAGTCGGTGCCAAGGATTTCAAAAAGGGGGATTGGCACACTTTCTGTTGTTGTGCAGAGTCGACTTATTGCACCTCAGGATTACTGTAAACGCCAATATTTTTGCGCACAGCCAATTTTGGACCATTTTGTGCATTTTTATTTTTGCGCAAGTGGACATTGGCCGAGTATGGAATTTCCTTTGTTACAAATACGACCCGCTAAATTAATGTGGAACAAAAAGCGCAACAATAAATGTAGCGTGAAAAATACCACTTATACAAGTATGTTCAAATCAGCCAAGCTGGGTAGCTAGTTGGAGCATGTAAATCTTCATACCCAGACAGTGTGTGCATTGAATTCCAAGCACAAACTAGTCTGTGATACCAGCTACGTCTATTATGACTTGCACTGAGCTAGATAGGCAGATTTCCATTAAGTATAATCCCAGGGGGAGGTGTGTACGGCTCCAATTTCCAAACATGGGGTCTAGAAAAGTGATCACCACTCTGAAAAGAGGGTCTAGAAAACTAAAATGACCCTGAAATTGACCCTTGAGAGTTAATTCTTGGGGCTAGATTTGAGTTCCTGAACCAAAAAATTCCACAATTTTACTTGTAATGGGGGTCTTGAGAACTTTAAATGTGCTTAAAATAGGGGTCTCAGGAGCAGCAGACTGGGTGTGAAAAGGGGGTCTCAAGGACCACACATAGCAGTACCACCTTCCTATGGCAGTGCCTCCCCGGAGAGGAATCCTTGCGTGTAGCATACAAATCAAAATGAAGGAGGTACAATAACTCATTCCCTAGAGTGATAATTTAGATTGCAGTTGTTCCTATAGTAACTAGCTATATGCCTAAAAACTGTCCAAGTCCATATATGTCATACAAAAAATTTTCATTTCCCCTGGGACTTGAACTCCCGACCTCTCACATCCCGATCCAATGTCCAGTTATGGCAACCCACCAAGTATAGCCTACCTTGGCAGCACTTTCGTGCCCATATATACCCCCGTGTATGTCGTATTTGGATGAATTTCTTGATTTTCGCTTGATGGATTTTGTTGGACTGATGTGGGTTAGGATTATGGTAGCATGTCTACTATGCATTCAGGAACTAAATTGTATGGTTTGAAAACTCTCATCCAAATTGATTGAATAGAAAGACATGGTAAAGCAGGAGTTCTGAAACCATGGTCCCTTAAAAAAGCAAGCTGCGTGCGCATACTGTCGGGCAAACCAATAACAAAAATCAACTGGTCTATACAACTAACCTTAAGTCTCAAAGTGTTGGAAGCCCCTCGTATTCTTTGCGACCTTGTAGACCTGTGAAAAACAACAAAGAATTTGACAAAGTTTAGGGGAAATTAATAGATCAATACATACAACATGTTGCTAATTGTTAAGAGTGAAATTTTGCACACAAACAAATACATATTTGGGTAAAATCAAAGTAGCTTTTACTCGCACATAACATTATTTCAACCTGCTAAAAATGCATTTCAAAAATAATCAGCATCAACTATTTTGATTGCACTATTTAAAATAATTTGAAAGAGGCTTCTTGATAATAAATATTGAAGCTTCAGAGTGTTATTTATAATAATTCATTTAATTGAAATACAGCAACAGAATATGTTGTTCAAGGCCTCCAACTCATTATGAGATAGTTTAAAAGAAAATGAGGAGGCTGCAAAATATATTGCAAAGATTACAATTTACACTAATCTACATAGTAGTCGTAACTAAGCAATTGCTATGGTGCTGTGATTTGCTACGGAAATAAAGGCAACTATTATTGTTTCAAATAAATTTTGGACACGAAAACGGCAATTTTAACACAGCCATTGCGGTCGCAAGTTGTGACATTGGAAAGTACCCAACAACATTTCCAATCAGTAATCCAGTGCTGTGACATCGCACATCGTATTGTTTATTTGCACAAATTGCACACACAATTGTATTACACAATGTTCTAAATGTTCATGTCCAAGAATTATTTGACTCAATTATACCAAGAACATGTAATGTAATTCTAGATAACAAACACATTCGTAACTGATAACTGATAACATAGTATATCTGAGAGATGATATTTCTACGGTCTTATCTCATCATGTGAGTGCAAGAAAGTCATTTCTGTGACAAATGCCATTTTTCATAAATTTGCATGTCCAGTATTAGCTAGCTCAGTAGCTCTTTCACCTGAAGAACAATTTCAAGAGCCATTGACATATGGGAGATAAATTTTGAGTGATTTTTGCATTCTATTGATAAGGTATTAAATAAATATAACATATGGCAGCTATTGCAAATATGCCTTTCTTGCACCTATATGATGTGCAAGAAAGTTCAGACATCTATATCTACAAAATATATACACATTTACAATAAGCAATATTTTATATAGCAGATGTTGCAAAACTTACAAGCCCTTATTGTTCCTCACAATCAGGATAAAATCTTACTTTCATTGCCTAAATTTTTACCCGTATCCACAAATGCGCATGGCTGAGCTTTTGCAGGTAACAATTTACCTGCACTGCAACGCGAAGAACAATGGGTGCGTTTGAGCTGTGCAACATCAGCTATTGAGAAATTGAAATTGCGGATGTTGAGAAAATCACAGGATTGAGCAGAAGGCATCAAACACTAACACACAACAAAAAGTCGTCTTTAGTCGATTCGAGTTGATTCAAGTAAAAAATTACACCATTCAAAATTCAACACAGAATTACCTGGATGATGATGTGGGTTAAAACTTATTATGAAAATTGAGATTGATATTGGTGTCTATACTTGGAATAGTTCTGAGGTTACTTAATTTATACAAATCTGTAGTCACTTTTATATAAAATGTGTGAGAAAATGAATTTAATGATGGATGAAGACAATTTGTTGTGTCTGGTTAGGAGTATCAGCCAGAGATGAAAAACCATACACTGCCAATCTAAATGGTACATAGTTTAAAAAAGACTGATTTAAACAAAATCTAATAAAATACAAAACAAAAACACATGATGTCAAAGTCAACTATACATATATTTCAAGTTGAATTTGTATGCTTGACTTGTTATTTATAAACAATGTAATTTACTTCTAAAAACAGAGATAAATCTACAGACAATTAGACTCTAGAGCAAGGAGAGAAAAGGGGAAAACATTTTAAGAGGGATACTGTTCTTTACAAAGAGTATTAAAGGTGCAATTTTTGATTCTGATGTGACAAAAACCTCACCTCTTTTCTAGCTAAATGATAAGAAGAGTATAACATAAATATATGCTGAAAATTTCACTTGATTCCATCCATTCGTTTTCAAGTTACAAGCTTGTCACCATTTTAAAAATCCCCATAGACTACTGTGTTGTAATTACTGTTGGGGCCCGACAAAATACTGTAAAACATGTTAATTTCGCGAGGTATTTAATTTCGCGAATTTCGCGAGGGTAAAGAATTTGCGAAATTAAATCCACGCGAAAATATTGTCCAAGTTCATATTTGTTTTATTGAAATATGTAATGGAGCTCTTTTTAACATGTGTTAAAACACTTTGATTTTATGCCAGACGATCTACTGATCAATGCTCACCCCTATCTTGTAATGGAAAAGTCCATCATGTATTTGTAAACAAAGCTCAGTGTTGGCTCTGGCTAGGCTGTCGATCGGCAATCGAAGTGTCCATGGAGTGGGGTTTGTTTGTAAAAGTTTTGATTTATTTCTGCAATATGACCTCTTACAATTGTTTTTAAACAGCATGCCTGGAGCCTTTTTTCATGCAGATTTTCAAGGTATTTTAGTAATATTTTGACAGGAACATCGGAAACTAGAAGATAATATATGGCCTTCCGAATTCGGAAGACATACATAATCATCACAAATTTCAAATTCGCGAAATTTAATACTCGCGAAAATGTCACTTCTTGCGAATTCGCGAAATAAAGTCCCCGCGAAATTTAAGTGTTTTACAGTATATAAAATGATACAATTTCCCACTTTTCTCAAAAATTCAAGCATAATTGAAAAAATAGTTTGGGTTTGTTACGTATACAAGTAAAGGATTCTTACTAGCTAAAAAACTCAGTTTTGATAGAGGTGACCTTGATGATGAAAAGTGGATCATAAATTGCCCCTTTAAATTTTAAATATAGGTTGATAAAAGTTGACATAGGTATAATTTCAAGTTTGAATCGACTGACATTACTCAAACTTCATATTCCATAAACCTTGAAGTACAATTCTTTATTACCCCAAAAGCTTTTTTGCTTATTACCTAGTTGGCAAAAATGTTTCCATTGTAACCGCAAAATCACAGATTTAATATAGATGTTTGATACCAAACTTAACAAAATGCTGTATGCTTTACAAAAAATAACACTTCTAGTAGCCTGGAATCACTAGTAGCACTTATATTATGCATCAAGTGTTGGCTTACAACATCTAGAATGCATAGCATTACCAGGCCTTAAAGACTTAAAGATTAAACAAGCATGCTTAATTGCACATGTACCACCGGTGTTTATTGTTATGCAATTGAATGCAGGAAAGCAACACTGACCCAAGTCTGCACTGTCCTAACAAAGTCAAAGAAAGAATTGCCCTACAATGATTACTATATGTAACGAGTTATAGCAAAAGGTACCTTAGGAGTAAAAAATGAAAATGGATTTTTGGTTTGAGTGGAAAGCCTGTGATCTTAGCTTTAAAATGACACCACAATCATAGGATGTTCTGTTCTTGACTTATGTAAGATAAGGCTTTGGGATGGTAAGCCTGATTAAAAAAAGCTTATTCTGAGTAAAATGGGTTTAAACTGAACCAATCACCAGCGGTGATTGCAGATAGCTGACGATGGACCTAGCAACAAGCGTAAGGTGCATTTGTTAACAGTAAATAACACCTTATAACTTAGGAAAAAGCTTTGAATATTCAGCGATAAATACGCCCATATTTGGCAAGCTAAGGTCACAACAAAAATTTGATACCAAAACCACATGGATGCATATGGGCATTTTCACGGTAACGGAAGGACATTCACAGAATTTTTCTGTATTTCAAACACATACATTGCAAAAATTGAATTGGATAAAATAAAACTAATTCCATATTTAGTTGAGTAACACTGGAGTGAGAAAAATGAGTCAAAATTTCTCTCCCATATGGCTCTTGAAATGGTCACCTGAAGATACAATTCAAGAGCCACTAACCTAATTTCACTGTCCCAAGACTGCACACCATATATGCAATGCAATGAAAATTTATGAAAAATAGCAGCCATTGCAGATACGATTTTCTTGCACTCACATGACAATGCCCAACAAATTTTGCCCAAGAGTTCAAGAAGATCACACCCCAAAGACTTTCTCATTCTACTATGATATAGATACACTTATATACTAAATGGAAGAGAAGATAAAACATATTTGCTACCAATGATCTACGATATCACAACACATCAAACTGGTTCATGTAGAAAAAAACCTACGATACGGTGCTTTATCACCCTGTAGCGGGTGACTAGTGACAATATACTGTGGTGGTTCACAGCAGGTTTCTCTGTTCTGGAATCTCAATGTTACTGTTGGCTGCTTCTCCTGCTCTTCCTTTCCTGATTTCGGTCTATGCGTGCAATTGACAGTGAGTGCAAACATATGCAATGTTAAAAATTACTGAATTTCTTACTTAAAAGCCAGCGCCATAATTCTGCAAACAGTGTAAACAAAATGCAGGGTGCAGGTCACATTTACATACAATAGGACCCTGCACTCTGGATTTATGTTGACATGTCCGTGGAGTTGTGGCACTAACTTTAGTGGATATGCTTAAAATTAGAGAATAAAATCGCCATCTTTTATTCTCATTCTTAGTCACAAATTTGAGTCATTTATAAACCAAAAACGATGTAAATTATTGCCAAAAACTGTAAACATTATCATTTGAAAAACGTACACTCCTATTCAAAAATGAAATATTCCAAACCCAGTAAAGCTGTTTGCGCCGGATGTGTGCATATGCCTGCATCGTGCCGTGATTTTGAATGCTCAGCTCCACTGCGTTTCATGCTGAACGCACTGTCATCTATCTTCTCATCATGGATGGCCAAAATTCCTTATTAAGAAGTAAAATCGCACCCAGTGACTAAGAATATGCAATGGTTTGGCAAGTAAATATGCGGCGTGTCACATCGAAAGTCATATATTTGGGTTTGAGTTTATATCTATTTACAATTGCAATGGCTTGTTGCAATGAAAGCGTTAGCACAATGTGTGGAAACCCACCCGAGCTAAGCTTACCCGGGTACACATTTTCATGAATTGGAGTATTAAAACCATGATGCAGTAATTATTTGGAAAAACATGTTCTGAAGTTACTTAACTAACCATAAATTAGTTGCTCAAAGAAGTAAAATTTCAAAAGTTTAAATTTTAATGGAAGATAACACATATTTTATGATTATAAAAAAATTAAGTAGGGTACCCGGGTACTAAATTACCTGTAAAGTCCCAGGCCTACTTTATATACCAAATATAGAGATTTTTATCACCTGACTGATCTAAAGAACACATAAATAGCACTTATAAAAACTCTTCTGATGATTTTATCTATTCCTACTTCTAGTTTCTTTCAGAATACGGGGCTCTGGAGTACTCTTATACGCATCGTATGTTTGACAATGAAATGCATTTAGTCCTGCACAAAGACCCTTTGCACGGTCCATGATTTGCGGGTAGAGCCTTGTTCTGGAGAGTAAATTTACTGCTAAGTGTTTAACATGCCCGTGCTGCTCGCGTGGAATGCGTTGACATTTATGGGCACGCAATTGAGGCTGCGTTTAGCTGCGCAAACTGCACACACATTTGATCTCAAGATCAAGGCTCTCCCCGCAAATGGTGGATCCATACAAAGGGTGAATAACATCTGATTTCCAAAGATATTTGAACACTATGCCCTGGGCCTAGTGAATTTACAATGAATAGTTAAACCTAAGCTTTTAACCAATCAGATGACTGGAATCTTTACATGAAACATATCAAACGAACTATATGAACCTTTTTAAAACACCTGATCACAATCAAATAGTCACACAATAATGGCTTTATGTCACTTCTTTTTTATGTTTGGTGCAACAAATACCCATCGTTTAATTAATTTTCAATGTATTTTCTACGTAGGCCTGGTGATGAAACTCAAAAAACATTTGACATTCTACAGAAACATCTACATGTTGATTGACCAAGTAATAATTTCATCATAAATTTGTTGTTATTATCTGAAAATCAATTTGAATTTTGCTCCAAATGTTTGGTAGCCAATCAAATAGTATGGTTTATACCTGTAACAGGCCAGACTATATTCAGCCTCCAAACATTTGGTCATGATGTAAAATTGACGAGTGACTCCAAATAAAATAAAGAGTTAAAAACAGATTAACTGTTGAATTGAATGAAGAGAAAGTTATTGAACCAGCATCAAATATTTGTTACCACTTACCAGTCTACACTTTTTATTCAGTGACATCACAACCAAATATTAAGCAGCCAAAAATGTGTGCAGCAAAAAAAGTATAGTCTGGTCCTACAAGTAATCATTTGGCATGATATGATATAAAGAGGATCAAAACCAAACCTCCCTTCCAGGCATGGTATCTCGCATTATAAAATGATGCTTATTTGTGAATAATTTTCTACATAGCAAATGAACACATCAAGTCAAACTGAAAGCTTACCTTAAGCTTACACTATCAGGAGCACTACCAAGTCCATCCCTATTGGCAGGCAATCTACCGGTGATGTTATTATTGTTCAAGTCTGGCCTATGCGATAACGGCGCAGGACCGGTCATGACAGACAGATTCAAGGCTGCAGCAGCGCTAGATTGTTGCAATGTCTGCGGTGCTACTCTCATCAGATTGGGGAAATTTGGCCCATTGTTCTGATTGTTTGGCATTGGGTATGTTTGCGGAGGATTGGTGGCACTGGTGTATTGTTCAGTTGGATTATTGCTTGGTAGGTTGGAGGCACTGGATGTGCTGGTGGGGATTCTGGGATTGCTTCGACTTGTTGCAGAACCTGTAATGTTACAAATAGGTTACAAATTTATTTAAAAGAAGATAAGAAATACAAATAATACTGATGCAACTTGTGTCAAGTCTAGCAGGAGGGGCAAGAACACATTCAATATTAGGCCCCACTTTCTATTGCATAAGTGGTGATCGTCTATTAATTGGTCTATTAGTGTATCAGTGAATACTATGAAAAGAATAATTCAAGGTGACTGGTTTGTATCTATTCATATTCACTGATCATTCTGAAAATCAATATTACCAGTAATGATACTATTGGTATTTTGTTCTTTTTTCAGGACCTGTTTTTTGCAATGAGATGTCCTATAAAGACTTGTAAAAGAATTGGTAATTTGGTTCCAATTTTTATTGAAGCAAATTTTAGTTAGGCTTTCCCTAATTTGTTGGTACCAAAAATGCATATTTTGGCCAAAGAGCAAAAATCATAAGTTGTTATCAAAAATCAACATCGCCATTGTGTTCAACAAGTATCTCCGCTTCTATAACTGTATACTTTCATATGGATTTAATTTTTCTTTGCTAAGTTGCAGACCAAAAACTGTTCCAAAAATGATGGGTTGAAAATAACCTTCAAAGTCACCTCCGGATTTCAAAAATGTTCAATGGGAGGGGTGGCTGGATTTGAGTGGATAAACCAAATTTCCTAAAACGTTATGAATAATAAAAAGTTACTTAGCTCACCAACATACAAAAATGCCAATATGCTATGCACAACCAAATAAAATTTTCAATCGGTATCCCACAATATCTTAAAATGTGAAAAATTCTATCAAATATGCAAATCATTAAATCTCAGCAAGACACTAACCTTCTCTCCTTTGTCCTGCACTTAAAACCCTCCTCTCCTGTTGTCCTCTATAGTCCCCCTGAGGATTCCCACTGGCGGCCAAATTGGCCCTACTTGATGACGTACTAGCCATACGATTTTCATTGTCTATAATATTGGCTATATGCTTCCATTCATGTTCTGGTATAACAGTACTTGAATACCGGTTATCTCGACTAGTCCCAACATAACCTTTCTTTGGTGGATATCGATGCCTTTGCGTAAGTGACGAGTGACTTTGTTGATAGCTTGCAGCCCAGTGAGGATGGACTTGGCCAACGATACGGCTGTTTTTGCTTAAGGCGTGTTGCCAATGATGTGAACTGGTTGGTTGGCTTGAAGAGTGAGGCAGTCTGGCTGTTAAAGATACAATCTAAAATGGAAAAGAAACATAATTTAATCAGTTGGTGGCAAGGAAAATGTTAACACAAGCAAAATAAAGAAACAAAACAAAATTGATTAGTTTGAGAAATTCAATTTAAAGAAACCCAAAGGCAACTTATTTAATATGCAAGCAATGCGAGATAAGCTGTTAAAGGAGAAGGTAAAAATCTGGAAAATCTATTAACACTTGAAAGTGACACTTATATCCTGATAATTGGGAAACACACTTTTTGGGATTAAGCACAGGTGAATATATCTGTGTATTCTTATTGTATTGCTTGAAAGCTACCAACTGAGAGGAAATCTTGAGACCAAGACTGTGTTTATATTTACTTGTCATATCTAATTAGCTACAGTCAGTTTTGCTTGGTAGTTTATAAGTTTAACTGTTAAACTTTCTTCCGATGAATATGAATATCAAAGCATCAAATGGAGGAATATCAACCCTTTCAAATAAGCTACACAGTATATAGCATGCATATCTCGGTTTGAAGCCAAAAATCAGGAATACTTCTCTTGGCAAAAAAAAATATAAAATAGCACAAAGAGTGAAGACGGCATCTGGTAAGATAGCTGATAGTGATGTATGTTGACTGCTCTAGTCTTATACTCTTTTAATATATGTTCCCTTTTCCCAATGAGATCACTTAAGGGGTTTAAAGTTTCAAGTACAATGCTTTACAGCATGCATGATCAAATGTTTTAAAAACACCACACATGCTTACATATATCTGACTGGTATCCCTGGAGGAGTGAGTACATTACCAGTATTTGTTTTGTATTAGAATTGTACCACAAAAGTAAAGAAATAGAATGAGCAATCCAAAACCTATAGTGCACTTCAAGCACAGTACCCAAAGGTGACTCGCCATATCGAAAGGCACAATACCGTGAGCTTTGAAAAAATATACATCTTTGTATTACTTGAACAAAAACAAAATATGTTTGAGACGTGCTTTGCAAATGAAAAATTGCTTTTGAAAATTGTATGTTTAGTTTTTTTGTCATGATAAAATAGCACAAAATGTATTGTTATTTTCTATATAATTCACAATTTGATTTTGCCTGCATCTCAAAACTTCATTGACAGTATTATTGTATTATTTTGATATGTTGGGTCACAAATTGTGCTCATTTTTGTCCAGGCCAGTGTTTCCGCTAAGGTTTTTTTAACTTGCGCCAGTTCGAGCAATTTTAACAAAGTTGAAAAGGTGCTTGCACCAAAATCATTGGCTGTGGCTGAAAATTAGCTCAATAAAGCTAGAAAAATATCTTCCTCACACATTTTTAGAAACTTATTGCGCCAATTTTCACCGCGTCTGCGCCAATGGTGCGCCATACAGCCTTAGCGGAAACACTGGTCCAGGGGTTACTCAACATGATATGGTAAGCAGAGGAATTTAAAAGTTTTATAGAGTGCACAAAAATAATAACAAATAAAAAAACCTTCACAGCAAAAATCACCTGGTGTGGGTTTAAAGTATGGGTTGGGTATTGGTTAGTCTTCGGTAGAGCCGCACTGCCATTCATGTTAATAACATTGCTGAATGACAGCTGGAATCCTTTGATGGGTACCTGATGAGGGTTAGTGTCAAGCTGTATAACACAAGCAGAAGCAATAAAAGAAAGAAATAAAGCAATGCAAATATAAAGTAAATGCATGATAATAAAGAAAAAAGCATGATTAGTCGACAAAAAAAACCCTGTTTTACGAGCGGGTGGACCTTTCAAGTAAAGTCGGACGGTCAGGCAATTTTTTTTCTAAAGTAACACAAAAATCGGAAAAAGGGGAAAAATTAAGAATTTCTTCAAAGAAGTTTTCTTTCAAAATTTGTCTAAAATTGAAAAACGGCTGATTTTACATGATTTTGGCAAAACTAAAACAAAAAATTCTTCCGAAACGCAACTTTAGGGTCGGTCTGGCTTTTCGGGGTTTTCTTTGCCGTATCACAAACAATTGAATTCATCAATCATATCGAGCTTACAGCCACAATACCCCATCTGCATTTGAACAATCTTGAGACCACAATCGTTGTGTCGCAAGACTTGATAGTAGATTTAAAATGGATGATTTAATAACAAATCATTCATCTTGAATATTGTGTTTTCAAGATTGTTCAAATGCAGATGAAACCATGTGACCTAGATAACTCAGCTGAGTGTTGTGAACTCAAGGTTTAAATAATTCAGTGTTTCAAGACAGGATTTCTATGTAGATATAGAGCAACGAAGTATTGTATCCTATAAACTAGCATGCCTATAAATACAATCAAAGATAAGACTACAATTGTCAAGATACTGAAATGAAGAGAAACAAACCATACAAAATATGAGTTTTATAAAAGAAGCTTACAACTGGACAATAATTTGCAGGTAAGTCCACTAAACACATCATCGTATTAAAAAGACGCATGAATTTGAAGATGTTGAGGTCCCTACATAAGTCTTCAAATACAACTTCCTTGCACATGAGTGCAAGAAAGTTGTATCTGCAATAGCTTATCTCTCAAAATATCCCTGTCATATGTCAGTGGCTCTTGCAATGGTTTTCAGGTGACACCATAGCCTGAAGAATCATTTCAAAAGCCCTGACCCCAGACTGGACATTCCACAGTGAGCAATTCAAATAATATAAAATGGCAGCTATTGCAAGACTTTCTTGCACTCACATGACAAAGTGTAAGATGCATCTTGAAGTGTAGATTTTACACAGGAAAAATGCACACCCATCATAACGTTATACAGGGTCAAGAAGTGGGCATTAGTTGACAAAGAGTTCAGGGGTTGATTTCACTGAACAATTATGATGCTTCGTGGCTTTAGCTCAGAGCTAGATTGGATCTTACAAAAAAAGACGTAAAACCCTTCTTAAGCATACAACACATCGTAAGTTATAGGAATTTGACATGGGTGAAATTCAAATCCTTCGCAACATTATGAAGGATTAAGGGGTAATCTCATTTTAATGATGGGTTCAGTCTTACGATGCTTTAACGACGCATTTAGATGTTAGTGAAATCAGCCCCTGGTCTTGCGATGCGATGTGTTTACAATACATTTTAATGTTAGTGAAATTCAGCTCTGGTAACTACTCTTGATACCACTTTGCAATTAAAAACAAGATACCAAAGAACACAATAGGAAAGGCTGATGTGTTAGTAGCATTAATTGGTCTAACAAACATGCAATAAACAATCTTATCATCATGATATTCATATGAACTGTAAAAGAAATGGCTAACAATCTGCAACCTTTGATATTATTACAATCATGTCACAAGAATCAATCACAAAAAATAAAGTTAAAACATGGATTCACAGACATGTAAATCAAATCAAATCAACCAATCAAAAGTAACAATAAAACATCCTTTGTGAACTCAACAACAATTATTTCAACACCACCAACAAGAAAGCTTGTTATTACTGAAATTTGAAGATTCCTAAAGTAAATACATGCATTCTAACACCAAACCATTATTATTGTCAACATGAAACCTTAAACACAAAACAGTTTGTCAAATTGATACCAATGAAGTCAACCAGAACAATCAGATGAACTTTCAAACAAAGAATAACCTTGCCAGGTAACCATTCCAAAGACCAACCTGAATCTTATCCAGCAACAACGGGCTCCTTGTCCTACTTGAATCATCCGACTGCTGCCCCCTACTCCTACTGCCTCTTTTCCCAAAAGACAGCATATCATCATCTTTAGATATATCTACAATCTCTTCACCTAATTCTTGATGAACGTTCTCTATCTCGTTTTGAACATGAAGAAAGTGAGGACTCTTGTTGGAATCACAAAGACCTTTGATACATTCATCAGAAGGCCAGAAAGCACCTTCGCATGAACTGCTTGAGTTTGGTTTTCTAGGTTGTTTTCGTACTCTGTCTGGATCCATAATGTACACATCTTCATCACTAGCCAATCTGTCTCTTGTGTTGCAATTACCTACAAATAACCCTTCTCTGTGCCCAACTTGTTCTTGTTGATGATCTTTTGCACGTTGACGAAGATTATACGAATAGACTTCTGGTCTAGGTTGCCTGCTTTTGATTTTACCGACTTTAGGTGAAGCTTTCTCTGGTGTTACTGAAGGCGATCGTTTCTCTGTGTGAGACTTCTGGTTAGGTGGCAGCTCAAGGTGGAGATAATGTGTAAGGCGGTTGGTACCTAGCCTACGAGCTCTCCATGAACGCCTTATCTGTTGTGAGGTAAACATGTCCAATTTCAAGCAATTCAAAACACTTTTCAAAAATCCATTCAGAAATTTAGATCACATATTCAAGCAATCACATGGAAGCTCGTAATAATACATCAGAATTGATTGACTGAAATTACAGATATTTGTCATTTTTCATAACATTTTGACACTATTTCATCAGACTCAAATAGGATTTGTCTGTGCTATGATATTATATAGAAAAAATGGATGTGACCTGATTATAAAA
>JXSR01S074703.1:0-13261 GCA_000969725.1 Ophiothrix spiculata | reverse complement strand
ACTCAACAGTGTATTTGGTAAAAATATCATGATATTTGGATTGAATTTACAACAATATTCACAGAATGTTATATATTTGCATGGAACAAGCATTTTGATAGCCTTGCTCCAAGGCGTGAGGCTGTATATCTCCTATTCCAATATCCAATACATGCAAGGCCTGCTTCCCATTTCCCAGATCTGTCACAGTGTTAGCTTGCTATGCATTGGACTATTTTATTTAACTATTCTTACTTCCCAATGTAGGCCTATATGGTATACAGTAATACCTCCCTCTGAATTCAGTTTCCTACTCACTCTAGTTGCTTGGTGGAAATATAGATAGGCTAGTATGAAAATCCTCTAACTGTAGTCAAACAGTTCATATTATATATGTATGTTGTAACAGTAGTCACATATTACATTTGCTTGCTAACAATTCCAGAATAGCTGAAGGGACTCATAGGGAAATGCTATGTTATGGACCTATGGTCTAATTGGAGTAATGAACTTCAACTACTTTGTGCCCTCTGTCAGGCATAGGTAGAGGTTCTATGGTCCAGTGTTAAATACCGAAATAGAAAGTTTGAAGGAACTTTATATATGAAAACATGTGATGACTTTTTGGTTCTCCGCTACAATTTTGGACTTTTGTGAGAATTAAAGTAGGCCTATATTGGATGCCTTTGCAACTGTTTTAAAAATAGCATATTTTAGCATGGACAGTTGAAATATAACTTTCACAGAAAACCAAATATTTTGGAGAGAGTACAGGACAACAGAGACTTGGAGCAAGTCTGATATTTTGAATGATTAAAGCACAAAATGATGAAAATAGTTATACTATTTTGTTCAGTTTTTTTGGTGTCCATTTTCAAGAAGAAAAAATTAGAAACAAATATAAAAAAATCCGACCGACCATCAATTTCACCATTAAAGGGCAAGTATAACTCTTTTAGGCCTAATAAAAACCAAAAATTACTTTTTCCACATTCATGAAAGGAACCTTTTTGAATATTAACATCAAACTGTTCGGATCAGAGAAATCAAATGGTTTGTTTGGTTTGTAAACATATCTTCAAACATCATTTTTGTGTGACTAACAACTTCGGGAAGTGTTTATAATTTAGTATAAATATCCTTTGCCATGTTTTTGGCAGTGGTACCAATACCACTGCCACAAATTTCATGAAATTAACTTTATTTATTGGAAAGAGAATCTCATAACAAAGAAAATGACACCAAAATCAGCAAAGTTCATCATTCTTAACTTAAGTCAAGTTATGGGGTGATTGTGTGTCGCCAAAGTAGGGGAAATTTTCTGATAAATCTGTCCCAATAGGAATCCATGTAAACATTAGTGAGATTATTGTGCCATAGTGTTAAAAAACTCTTTTGCCAATTTTTCAACAAAGTTTTTAATTGGAATTGTATATTGAACTTATATTCACATAATTTCTAGATAGTTAAAATAAACAATTAAGACTCAAATTTTACACACACACAAATTCTGACCTTTTTTGGCCATTTTTACCAAAAATGCCCATTTTTGCAGCGCTCCGGCTAAAAAACAGCCACGCCAAAGAAATGATTTAGATGTTTCATTTTGTGTGAAAACACTTGAAGTTTTTGTCATGCATTGCCAATCGTTGTCATCCAAAAATTTCTTGACCAAAAATGATTTCCCCCCCCCAAAAAAAATTGCTGTTTTTTGCACTATTTTTAGTCAAAAACTTGTTTTTTAATCATTTTTTAATTTACATCTATAAACCTTTTAAAGAACCATAGCATGTTTTCTAATCATTAAAATCTTATCTTTTCACTACTTTAAACCAGGGTTAATAAAACTGTTTCCATTAGGAGATATACATCAATTTCTAAAAAGTGTCAATTTATATGCAAAAAATTATCTCAAAATGGCACAGTTTTACATAAGAGATAAATATCAAGTTATGGTGTAGTGCCTCACTCAGATTTGGCTCATCAGGCTGTACCTACCCATGGTTTTAGTAATTCAGCCTAAGATGTGCAAGAGCACATTTCCCACATTTTTCATGATGTGAGTTGTTCAAAATGAGACTTCAAAAAATGGCAAAATTAACCATTGAGTCAATGGAGCTCAGTCAGTCCATATTCATGTAAATCATATGGACTGAAGTCAGTCTAAACGCAACGCACCTAGCCTTAAGTCGGCGACACAATTCTGACATTGTAAATAAACATCCAGAGTACAGGGCCAATTGTTTACAAACACGATCGCTGACTCAACATATTTTTGAGAGCCCCAGCAAGAAATAAAACATTAGGCCTATGTTGTACTACACATAAAAATTAGTACAACAATATTTAGGTCAGTCAGCAGCTTTAACACACATCGCATTAATAAAACCTAGCACGATGTAGCCCTGTGTCTCTTCTGTTCACTAGCATTGTTGCACACCATTTTATATTTGTTTTGTCACTTGTTCTTGTACAATCCAATTTTCCTCTCACTCAGTTTATACAAAGTATGATTTACCATATAGAAACTTATATATGATGGCTCACCCCGAAAGGGGGGACTTTGCAGATGATATCAATTTTGATTTTATCATTTCATCTGTTACAGGATTTTCTAAGCTTTAAAATTACACTTTACGTGTTAGAATTGATCAAGGCGATAAAATTTTACAACAGAAAATCTTCTTGAAATTCTTATTATTTTCTTTATTTTTGCTGCCTACATTGTATTTTCACTTGTATCTTGAAAAGTGTTCTGTCGCAAAGTCCCCCTTTTTGGGGTGAGTCATCACATATAGTCACTATCAATGTCAGGTCCATGTTGTAATATTAACACATCCATCCACAACAAAGTGATATTTACAATATGTAGATGCACCAGAGTGCAATCCTTTTTATGAAGTGAATAAACCTGGATTTAAAAAATTCACTTTCAATTTTGAAACATACTTTAAACCTGAAATCAGGTTTTTTAGAAGCTCAAACCATGATTTCAGGTTTTTTATGATCTCTAATTTACATACTTTCATATATTTTCGGCCCTTTTTGGAGTATCTTTCAAGAATTGATGACTTTTTCAGATTTTTTTCAATGAAATCAGTGGCATATCTGAATAAGTACCGTAGGTTATTAATGTTAAGTAACACATTTTGTTCATGTTTCAGCCATCAACTCCAGAACTGAAGCTGACTAGAGATGTCTTCATGTATAGAGCATATGCAGCAGATGTGAGTTTATCTTTTTTTGTGTCGATATATTTGACCTTCTCAAAATTTCAAGATAAAAAGTCTTTTTTTTCATTGTGCACAATTGATTAATTTATCGTCCTAATTTGTCCCCAAAATTTTGCAATATATTTGAATGGAAGTTGTTCAGAGGATGGTCCAAGGCAAGATTTACGGAAGAGTGGTGCAGGGTTGTTTAGCGTGTTGGCTGGTATGAAAGGAGTTTTCCCACGGGGGAACCACCCTTGCATTTGTATGGTATCAACATGTGTTAGCCATGTATCAATATACTGTAGCAGGAACCCATGCTTGGCATGGGCCCACTAGTTAAAGCCACACCCCTTGAATTTGCACAGGTCATATCATGATCATTTCAAGGCGGGACGAAAAAAAAATAAGTGCTGTTGACTTTCAATTACCTCAACGAAACCACAACAAGAGTGTCACTGAAATGAGGACTATTTATGGTGTAAGTTTAATCCAGGTTGGTTCAAGGGTTAGACAGGGTTGGCTTTTAGCCGGCTAAAACTAGTTTTTGCCGGAAACGGTTAAAACCTGGTTAAAACCGGCAAATACTGGTTTTAACCGGCAAAAACTAGCAAAATTTCATTGACCATTATTCAAATCCGATTTTCACATGTTCATATAGCATTGACCTCGGAAATAATATTACTACAGAGTATATATTATCAATTCCATGTTCCAGTATTAAAGTGGCAGGGGATTGGTGGTGAAAAGTTCATTTTTCTTCTTTTCTGTCATAAAGAAATAAGGCTTCAAGCTGTAGTTTGCTTTTTATTTGACTGAAATCTGGCATTCCATTCAAAGATTATGACTTGTCAAACATTTGCTAATTACGACAATTTTTATTCATAAATCGCTTCCTATAGAAAATACACGTATTTAATTTCTTGTGTTTTCCATTGTTTTTACCAAGCAATGTTAGCCATTTTTTGACGTTTTCCAAAATTATTAAAATCAATGGTGAGCCATCCACATTAAATTGATGTTGTTATCTAAATTATATTTAATATTCTTCACTAAGACTAATTTTTGACATATATATGTAAACTATGGTTTTCAGTGTTTTTTTACTGCAAAATTTACAATTTTTCCTAAAACGCATTTTTATTGCATTTAATTTTTAATGAATTGGCAATCTTAGAAAAAATGTGCTGGAAAAAGTACACCCCCTAGAGAGCTGAAATAAGCTTTATACCAAGTGCTGTCCTTTGGTCTACTTTGAATACAAAATAATTTGTACTTTTCTATCCATGGTCAGATTCCCTAAGATTCAGGTAGCACAGATTACCTTTTTATTACATTTATTTACACTACACTCCCTATATAGAGCTGAGATGGTCGCCAAAGTAGACCAATGAATAGATCTTTTCAAGACCTTTCATTTGACACCTCAACCAACTTCTTGTGATGTTCCATTGCAGAGTTACATTTTTTCAAAGTTTGTGTGATTTGTGTTAATTTAATATGCAAATTAAGTAATTAATATGCATGACATTTGAAATTGGTAATGGTATTATTTTTCAATATTTTTTGGTATACCCATTACTTACCAAAAGACTTAAGTTTCTCTTATATTTATTTTTTTTAAATTAATCCCTCCCTTCTACCTTAAAACATAAAAGGCAAGAATTTTTGTGTTTCAGTGTTTTACTAAACAATTGCAACAAATTTGTAGTGTTTTATTTACTTATTTTTCACATTTTTAGGTTTTAGCCAGTTTTTGCCAAAAAGGGTGGCAAAAACCTCCCGGTTTTAACCAGGTTTAAACCGGTTTTTACCATGCGGTTAAAACCGCCCCGGTTTTTACCTGCCAACGTTGGGGTTAGATGACCTTGAATTACCCCAAATGGTTTGGGATGACCTTGGGTAAGTCTGGTGACCTTGAATGACCTTTGAGCGACTCGCCTATTAATTACATGATTTTACCTCCAAATGACCCTTGACCTTGAATTACTTTACCCTTGACCTTACCAATACCCCACCAGGACACTTTCCAGGGTGGCAGCTGCCCATGGTTCAGGTTTAGTCCAGGTAAGATCAAGGTGTAAGGAGTTATGGCCATGAACTTTAATGGTGATAGTTTTGTGGAGGTCTTCGCAAGGTTGTCAGAGTTTTGTGAGGACATACACTCAAACAGACAGACAGACTTTCTCGATTTTTTTTGTCCACATTTTTGGCCATTATTTGTCCATCACAAGAGGTCATCCAAAGGTCATTTATATGCATTACTGATTTCTACATTCGGCAGGGACATTTTACGCATCGCACAATACGGAGTTTAAATTCAATAATTTTCTTGCTGATTTTTCCTTGCAGCGTAAATATGGAGTGGTGTTAGATGAAATACGTCCTTCTTCTTCTCCAGAGCTAGTTGCTGTAAGGACGTTTGCTGACTACATGGCAAATTCAAATAAGAGGTACATATTGTTCATTACAATGGAACTTGAAGGTGTATAGGCCTACTATTTATATTCTACAAACCTACAGCCAATATAACCATACGGGAAAATAAATCAATCTGTATTTTTGAAGCGTACCAATGTACCTTATCTTGCTGAATTTTCAAATAAACTGTTCGATATTTGCTCATATACATGTATGAGCAAAAAAATTATCCAAAAATAATGCCAAAATCATGAAAGTTTCATGCACAAAATGTATGTGCAGTGATATTTGGTCTTATTCAATCCTAATTAGTCATTGTTAGTCTCTTACACAACACAAAAACACCAGTTCATAATGTTGTAGAATACAAGGGATATGCTATGGATCTTAAAACAGAGTCTTAATTGCTTATTTTATACTTCAAGGTTTATAGAGCAGTGCAAAGTAGCATGGTGGCATCCATTATATGGGCTTCTTGTTTGTGAGATTTTTTAGGGCTTGTTATTTACACACTGGTACATGTTAGTATAATACATCACAAATAAGACAATTTTTTGAAGGCTAGCCCTATACATCCTCCTCTTAGCAACCAATCTGCCACTACTTTATCCTATTATGATACTAGGCCTATATTTTGTATGAAATGTCAAGAACAAAAATATCACATTGTGCCAAATTTGACTAACATAATGATTTATAACTCTCAGAATGATCCTTTTAGGTCGGTAATTCAAAAGAAAGAAAATGTCATGCATGTAATGGTTAGCAATTGCTACATAATTTGATTTCTTATGATAAGACTCCTCATTTGCTTCACCATTGTCACCTTCACACAAAAGACATGAAAATTTTACATGATTTAGATTTCACGATGATTCATACCTGATATGTTGAAAAAAAGAAAGAAAATGAACCAGGATAGACACAATTTAAGCCTGACTGAGAGATCATATCAAAAGTTCAGAAGTTCAAACGAAATGTCATGCTGACAATTGTGTAACCATTATTATTTAAATATTAGAGGGTTTTAAGTAATCTCTTTCGAAGATAGAACCTGTACCAGCGAATGATTGTCCACAAATGTTTTTGACTTTTTAAAATGGATTTTCTCAAACAATAAGTTCTAAGCAAAAATTGATTTCCTTGTTTTTTATGTGAACTTTTGATTACATTCTTTAGTCTGCCATTGCAAAGGTTTTACAAGTCTTGTTCACCATCAGATTGAATGAGTGCAAGAGATGTGTCAATGATATGAACCATGCTTTCTAACTAGGTCATTTTATAATGTGATATGCGATTGAACTCTTACATAAAATTGATTTGTAACATTACATTCAGCCTTTAGATATGATTGTTTGTGGTTGTCTTATTCACCATCAGTAGGAATGAGTTCAAGGGATGTATTAATGTTATGAACTATGTCGTCTTTTTATCAAAGTCATTTGACGTGCGATTTCACAATTACATTAAAATGATTTCCAATCTTTAAATTCAGCCTTGGGGTACAACTGGTAGGTTTTATCTCATTTTCGGGCAGTTTGAATGAGGTCAAGGGATATGTTATTGCTATGACACATGTTGTCTATATAACCAGGTCATTTCAAAATATGATTTGCAATTTAACACTTAATAAATAAAACTATTTGTAACTTAAGACTCAAGATAGTACAGCCAGTCATATCGAGATCAAAATTTGCATAAAGAGTGGAAAGTTATTAACTGGTGATTTCATAATCAGGTTGATTGTGTAATGTAACATGACCGGTGGCAGACAGAACTGCCATCGGGTAGGATATCCTTAGTCAAAGTCAAATTGGACATTCATAAATGTGACGCGTTTACAGCAAAAGGTACCTTAGGGGTCACAAAAGTGAAAATGGATATTTTGGAATGAGTGGAAAGCCTGTGATCTCAGCTTTAAAGTGGCTCCACAATCATGAGAATAGGACGTTCCATTCTCGACTTAAATGTGAAAATGTCTTGGATAGTAAGTTTGATTGAAAAAAGTTATTCTGAGAAAAACGGGTTTCAAGTTTAGGGGTAATTTGTGGATTTATGTGAATGATGTGCTGATGCTGGAATGGACCTAGCCAAAATATTCATCAAATTTGAACATTTAGAATGTTTTTTGCTCATCAAAAGTAATTTACACGACAGAATATACTTCAAAGATAGTACATTGTACTTATAAAAGAAATTGGAAAATCAACCCGTTTGTTACTTTTTCCAACTTCAGCGGCCCGTATCTCGGAATATGGTTTTCTGACTTAAGGTTCCTTTTGCTGTAACACGTCACAAATGTCCTAGGCCTACCATTAACCAGTCATTTCAGAACCAGGTTAATTGTGTAAACATTAGCAGTGGCAGATAATCAGACTGCCATCAGGTAGGTTTTCTATAGTCACAGTCAATTTTGAGACTGATAATTGCCTTATAAGTCTAGTGTTGGCTAGTCATCTAAGAGCAAGCCAGGTTAATTTGGTAGCAGACAATGTCAAAATAAATGACTCAAAAAGATTAAGGGTCTGATTTTAACCATTCATTTCTGAACCAGGTTATATGTGTAACGAAACATAACCTGTGGCATACAGTTAAAAGTGCCATCAAGTAGATATAGTAAACTCAAAGTCATATTGAAGACTGATAAATAGACTGTGGGGCATAGGGTGAAAAAGTGAAGTTCCGTAGTCCCATCAGCGGCACTGGAAAATAACATTATGAATTGATTAAGATGTAGTTACTGATGAATTATCAACTTTGTTCACCTGACATTTTTGGCCCGTTTATGAGATAAACCCAAAAATTCAAATTATGGCAGTTGAACAAGAATTCCCTTTAAAAAAGTCAGATTTGTTCTATCTTACATATTCTTATCATGTTATAAAACTACTTTATAGGCATTGTTTTGCTAAGAATGAATTAAAACATATTACTACTGATTCTGATACAATTTTTCCTTTATTAATTTGCATAATTGTAACGTGCACTTGATGTAAATGGCCTAAAATAGACATGTTATGCTGAAAATCATTGTTGTGATGACAATGCTTGAAAATAAATTCACTTATATGAAGTTACTAATTATAAATGTCATAGCTTTCCAATTCGTAGTCATTTTTATTAGCATGTTAATGCTACATTCATTAGATATACGATATTTCAACAAGAATTCCCATTTAAAAAGCTAGAATTTCCCATTAAAAACAGATTTGGTGTACGGTAGGCCTAACTTACACATTCTTATCATGTTATTAGTTGCTTTACAAGCATTTTTTTGCTAAATGAATTAAAACATTGTACTTGTAATGTTGATACCATTTTTCTTTATATCATTAACATAATATAACGTGTACTTGATGTAAATGGGTCAAAATGGACATTTAATGCTGAAATATCATGTTGTGATAACAAAAGTGGACATTTTGGAAAATAACTTCACATGTTAAATACAATGATGCTGCTGATTAGAAATGTTATAGTTTTACCATATTTAGTGGTCTGTTAATGCATTTTTAAATGCCTTTTCAAAAGAATTCATGTTTAAAAACATGAATTCTTTTGAAAAGGTCTGATTTGCACTTTAGTATAATTTCTGGTGCTATTCCCTGTTTTTTGTAAGTAAGGCATTAATTTGGTAATACCGAAAGATTTAAATAGGTCTAAGTGATAATGCAGATAAAAGTGTATAAAATATATTTTTTCACATCTGTAATACATACACACAATGTATTTAAACTGCCTAGATACTTTTATAACAGATATAAATATAAACAATCGGTTCTGAAGCCGAAGATATTAATTTTAAGTTATTTCATATGCAACTGTTATTTGAAAGCCTCCAGTTAGTTTAGGTTGCATCCATTTTATTCACTTCATTTTACTTCATGTAGGGTTACCAAGGATAAAAATACAACAAAGTACACAAGCAAGTACTTTTATTTCCATTGTGGTCTTTCAGCCTAACAGTACGAGTAATATTTGAATCCATTGGATCTAAGACAGATCAATCCATGATCACATGCTTATAACAAACCACATACATGTGTGTACACCCCAACATTTTAGAATCAATCCAAAGCAGCACAGAATTCTAGGATAAAAAGGAAACATGCATTTAGATTGGATTTTATAAAAAAATGCAAAATAGACTATTCCTATGATTGGCATATTTTTGTTGCCGAGGGTGTCAATCAGTCATGATGGATCATGTGATGATGTACTTGGCCTCGCTATGAGTGCCAATTATATCCCTCATTGGTGAAAATACATTATAGAAATGGTCTATAGGTTACACAGATAAAGGCAATACCAAGAAAATGTGTGACAAGACAGGTCATTGTAAATGGATAAATAGAATTAGGGGAAAGAATGAGAGAAAATGAAAGTTGTATTTAAAATATCCTGAAATTGTGGATAAATTATCAAACTGGGCTAAAACTAGTAAAAAAGTAATGGTTAGTTCTGATAGATTGCAACAAGGTAGAGTTTGGGGAAGGAATGGAATTTGAATGGAAACTTGGACAGGTTTTTTTTGCTGATGATGAAACTTAATGCCATTTGAGTCTAAGATCTGCCTAGTTTTGAAATGCAGAAAGCCTGTAGCACCTGGAGAATAACCTGCGAAAGCAGATATGAACTGAAAACTAAAATGTACATACAGCATCTGGAACAGCGCTAATACACTTTGTGGGATTAGAACATTTAAATCATAAAAGAGTGAACCCTGAAAAATCGAGAAAACCACACTAAATTGAAAATTCTGTACTAAGCAGACAAGCTGGCTGCATGTGGACAGGAGCAGGGAAACTATGTATAGTGGGAAGGGAAGTATTCAGGAAGGAACCAGTGGTTGAAACCACTGATTTGGGGGACGGGTTGGCGCAGCGTTTCTTCCCTCGCCTTTCACCACTGCGGCCCTGGGTTTGATTCCCCGTCGGACTTTAGGTTACGTGTGAATTTGGTTGTCGTCCTCGCAGGTTTTCTCCAAGCACTTCGGTTACCTCCTGCATCTAAAATATAAAAATTCTTTCCATTATTCTGTCTTTCACATCATGGAGGCGTCCCTTAAATTTAATATATGCACTATTGGGATTAGCCTGGCTTCCCGCCAAATGTAATAAATCAAAAGAAACCAGCCAAAACAAATTTGGACATGGGAAGGAATGGACATGTTGCAATTGAAACATGCACCAAAGAAGCAGACTGCATCTTGGACAAGAGAATGAAAGAAAAATGTATTTTTGTATCTAGGGAAAGTTCAGTAGAACCAACTGGGTATTGGAAAACCTACCAAATAACACAAAAAATCTTTTGAGCTACCCACAATTTGATCCAGAGTGATCCTCCAAGTATTTTGAAACCTTTCTTCGAATGTATTAAGGGGGTGACAACAACAATTAATCATCTCTTGAAGAAGCACCCTGATTTTTTTTGCATGTGAAGTGGAAATTGGACAAATTTGACCAAGTACCAGTAGCATATGAAACTTTTTTTTCTAATGGCTTACCAAGCAGGGTTTTTAAGGTTACGATAACCGGGTGCAGTTTCTCAAAATTTCATTGGGTTTGACCTAAATCAGAGGTAAACGTTTAAGGACCAGAGGGAAATTGTCCAAAAAAAAAATCACCAAGGAAAGAATGTTTAAATTTTTCAACGACACAAGAACCAGGGGCAACCTCTTTAAAAATATTTTCGTTGTTCATATTAATGATTTGATATGAACCGGGCCAATTGAAATACCGGGAAAAATTCCCCTTTTATTCCCCTTATATAGGCTAGTGAGTCGTGACCAGATATTAGTGAAAGAGCAACAAACTAAATAACTTATGCTACAGCCATAGGCTGATAATGGGCTTCAATTTTACCTAAAGGGAAAAAATTCCAGGGCTATACTTGGTACTTGTCTAATGAATTGGGATTGTCAAAAATATGTGATTTTGCAGCATGAATGGTTATTTTCATTAGGTGCTTTGCACAACGAAAAGGTAAAATTAAACGTATATAAGAAAAGGTTTTTTATATAACTTTTATTAATGTTTTATTCAGTTTTGACAAATCAATGCATCACATGCAACAAGCACCCTCAATCCTACTGAATCTTGCAATATCCCATTTTTGAAAAAAAAGTCTTAAAATTGCCAACATGGGCAAAGTCATAGGTGGGAGTTAGCTATGATCAGGTGCCTTAATGGCCCGGTCCTGTGGTTGGCGGTACTGAAGAAACAGGGTGCTGAAGGCCTCTTGTTTGAAAACCACTGACCCATTTTAGCCAAGCATGCAGATTTCAGAGGAGGTGGTTTCTTAAATGAAGAAGATTGGAAAAAGGGACTTTTAAAAATTAAAGTTTGTTTGAATGTCATAATCTAATAAGAGGGTTTAGTGTTTTCATTAACAGGTCAATACAGATTGGAAAACAGCGGTGTTTCTGCTTTCAGTTTCATCTTGAACAATTTTATTGTCTTAATTCATTGATAAAACCATGCTTAAAAATAAAGAATTTTTAATTTAATGCAAAATTGGCTATTATTTATTAACAGGGACATTCTTGTAGAGATATTAAATCTTATTACAGTATTTAATTGCATCTGCCATTTATAGACCATTTAAGATTGAAAAACTATGAAATTTCTCATCAGTAACGTCATTATAATCATTGTATTTTCCAGTATTGTCATCACAACGAGATTTTCATCAAGTGCACGTTGGAATTATGTAAAGAAAAACTGTTTTAAAATCATTACTTAACTATTGTATTTCAATATTGACAAAACAATGAGCTTCAATGCCCAACAAGCAAGATTTTTAGCACCAAATTTTTTTACTGTAACACAAATCTGCCTTTTAAATGGGAATTCTTGTTGAAATATCGTATATCTAATGAATGTATCATTAACAGGCCAATAAAAATGATAAAGAATTGGAAAACTATGACATATCTAATTAGTAACTTAATACAAGTGAAGTTATTTTCCAGCATTGTCATCACAACAATGATTTTCAGCATAAAATATCTATTTTAGCCCATTTACATCAAGTGCACGTTACAATTGTGCAAACTAATAAAGAAAAAAATGCATCAGAATTAGTAGTAATATGTTTTAATTCATTCTTAGCAAAACAATGCCTATAAAGTAGTTTTATAACATGATAAGAATATGTAAGATAGAACAAATCTGACTTTTTTAAAGGGAATTCTTGTTTAACTGCCATAATTTGAATTTTTGGGATTATCTCATAAACGGGCCAAAAATGTCAGGTGAACAAAGGTGATAATTCATCAGCAACTACATCTTAATCAATTTGTAATGTTATTTTTCAGTGCCGCTGATGGGACTACGGAACTTTTTTTCTAGAGCACTTACAGGCCAATGCCCCACAGTCTAAAAGTACAGGTTGTGTAATGTAACATGACCAATGGCAGACAATTAGAATTGTCATAGGTTTCCATAGTCAAATTCAAATTAAAGATGCTAAATGTCCTAAGCCTAGCATTAACCGTTCATTTCAAAACCAGGTTGATTGTGTAACACAACTGGACCAGTGGCAGACAATTAAAACTGCCAATAGGTAGGTTACCCATAGTTAAAGTCAAATAGAGAGTCGGAGAAGTTGAAGGCCTTGTTTTAACCAGTCAATTCGGAACCAGGTTA
>JXSR01S074701.1:39396-61291 GCA_000969725.1 Ophiothrix spiculata | reverse complement strand
GGGTGGGTTTTCGTCACAGACCCAATGCGCCCGATTACAAAATTTTGTGTTTTTAGGAAAATTTTGCCGAAAAACACAAAATTTTCCCAAAATTGGGTGCTTTTTCAAGAAAAATGGTATAGAGATGAGTCACAAAATCACGCTTTTTGAGGTATAGAGATGGTCAATATTCTGAAGTCTACTTTGAGCATCCCGTACAATTTTTTTAAAGCCCCCCCCCTCCCCCCGGTGTTGTCATCTCACAATCTTTTAATTTTTAACTAGACTCATTGTAACAATAAAAAATATTTTCTTTGCCCGTCACTTCTCTTCTCTTTCTTCATAATATCAACGTTGCATAGTCTTACATACCGTATTGTTCTTGTCTGTGTGTCTCTATAGCATAGACCACCTTCGTATGTCCTATAAAGCATCTTGAAAGTATACCGCAAATATGGGCATTTCTGCGCAACCGACCATATTTTACGCTAAACGCATATGACGTTGTGCGCACAACGTTTTAATATGGTCGATTGCGCAAAAGTTCCCGGATATACGGTACCTTCAGCGTAAATAGGAAAGTGGTCTATTTTAGTAAATATCACTGTCTCCTTCATCGCCTCGCATTCATAACGTATAGCCTTTTATGTCAAATAAGTAGAAGCAGAAACGGACGGAACATGTTACTGACTTCGGTATGAGGGTCCGTGAATATTAAATGGGTCCTTTTACGTTAACATTATTTCCATAGGAGAATAATTCGATTCTTATAAGAATGTAGGTTTAGTATTGTAATAATTTTTACCTTTATGCTTTAATGTTTTTCTTTGACCACTTTGGTTTCATCGTCCATCTGCACAGGAAATTCCTATTTTCTTCTTTTTCTTCTATCTCTCTTATTTGATGTTTGATATCGCACTATAAATTTTGTTAATCAATTATTTTGATGCATCTTGCATCGAGCGTGATCGATCAAACAGGCCTTCACGCGGGATCGAGCGTGTTGCCCTGACTGCTTTAAGATTTTTCTTTGATCATTTTGTTTCCTCTTGCATCTCCTCTTTACAGGAAATTCCTCTTTTTCTTCTATAGACACCTCTCAGGTTTGACACTGCACTATAAATTTTTGTTATTCAAAAATGTATGCTTTTAGAAAGGAACCCCACAAATATTTATATTCAAAAAGAAAATTCCCTTTTGCATAGGGGACTATAATTGAAATGCGCAAAAATAAGAAAAGAAAAGAAATGACAACGAAAAACAAAACTTATCTGTGCATTCATTGTAGTGGATAGGATATTTACCAGAAAAGGTAGGAGTGCTGATTTATCAAGTATTAATGGGTGATATACCAGGCAGTTTAGTATTCCCATGTGTTACATTAAGCTGATCAAGATACAAATTGCTCAGCACGCTAAACTGTAACAATCAAGTTTCTTCGGTTCGTTTCTTGAATCTCTTTTGCTGATAATTTGATTAAAAAAGCAAATAACACGATTTGTTATAAATCGCTACTAATTGCAAATAACACCATGTTGTGGCGATTCTTAAATTATTACGAATAAATATGTTTTCAGATTTGCAAATTTTCTGTGTGTTATGCTTAAGCTTTACAATAATAGAGATATATACGTAGGATCGGATAGTGTAGAAAGGTCTGTATATATGGTATATATGTTTGATATATTTCTGTATATATGTTTGATATATTTTTGCATATGGGAAATCTTTTCTATTTCATTTTATGTTTGTTTCTCTTGAAAAAAAACATACATTTTGGTTTATGTCTAACGTCGATACTTTGGATATTAGACTTACTGCAGATCTGATACCCGGTTCACAATGAAGCTGCTTTTATTTCTACTTATATTTCAACCTTAATTGTAATATCTTTGTCCAGGGAAATCATAGTGGAGTCGTTTGGAAAGTTGATCGGTAGAAAACTGAGAATTACATCCAAATGCAACAATTTTCATATCTATAAATTGAAACGTGACCTCTTCTATTCTATGTAATTGATATTTGTTCATTTAAAAGTAGAATACACTTATGAATATTCACGTCATTTAGTTTAGAATTATTGGATAAAATTACATTTAAATCATTTTTCACAAAACAAAACTTTCATTTTAAATAACTCCATAAGTTTGCTCGAGAAGTTATTGCAGAAAAGAAACAAAACAAATACCAAGCTCACATCAACCTGAAGATTTCAACCTTTATCAGTCTCTAACATTGTCTAAGTCGAAGGAATACATAAATGATTCCTTTGGAAATTTGATCGGTTGAAATAAGAGGACTGTTTCCTGCTATTTCTTGATGTAAAGAAAACCGATAATGGCCCTGTCAAAAATGGCGTTTAGGCAGACCTCAAATGCTTAAAGGCGTGACATTAAAGTCTAGGTTAAACGTCACCAATGAATAGAATTGATTCGGAAGCAATAATAAAGATAGAAACACGTTATTTAACAATAAATGAATATTGTAAAACTGTCTATAGATCGGCTGAAATATCCAGATTTTTTTATTAAAACTTTATGATCATGAGTATTTGGAGCGTCGACTCCGATAAACGCGTCTCATATCAGAAATGAGATAATATTATGCTATTAGGCTATGTAAAATTTGTTTTGTGAAAGTAATCGGGGGTTTTGCAAATTTGTGAACGTTTGATATTTCAATAGCTTCCTTCTGAAAGTGTATCAAAACGTCATCACCTGATTTCACAGCAGCAAACTTGAGTACATTTTTCTTAAATAAGTTCATCTGGTTTGTTAGGAAACATTAAAATTGAAAGTTCATCTTATCAAAACCAAAGTAAATGGTAAAATTACTCACGTTGACGTTTCGTACTCTATGGGCATAGCCTATACTTCATCAGAACTGATTTGGTCTGGTGGATTTCTTCTGCTTCTGACATCCGTCACTCGACGGCGTGTTGTAAGATGATGACGTCAGAAGAGGATAGTATAGACGATCAAATATCAGTTCTGATTAAGTACTCTGCCGATAGAGTACGAAACGTCAACATGGGTAATTTTACTATTTACTTTGCTTTTGAAAGATGAACTTTCAATTTTAATTGAATAAATTTTGTATTGAATAGCATACATTCGAATAAGAACAATATTTATAAAGTTATCGTTAAAGTATCTGGAAAATAACTTCAATATTGAACTTATTTCAGTTACGGTAAATTTACATTAAAGTCATGTATTTTCTTTGATAATTGTCAAAGGATTTAATAGCATCAAAAGGGCATTCCAGTTCAATAGTTAAGTCAGTAAGCATTAAGAAATGTAAAAAATTTAAACTTTAGGGGGAGGAGTAAGATACGTTTTGTGTGTTTGTTTTTTTGTCAACAAACTTTTCAACTACTTAGTCTTAAGCTTTAACTGTATGACTATATATATAACTGTGTGAAGAAATAATAACTATTTCTCTAACCACAAATATAATGCTGACCTCACCTCGGGAGCTTTCGTAGAGTAACATTATTCTCTCTTTTCGGCTTATTTGTTTATTCTTTGGCTGTACTTTTTGTGCAAGTAGTCTTGAATTGTCTCTCGTCCTGTAAAACCATTATGTTCAATATTAGCTAGGTTGCGCAAACTGTCGTTCGGTCAAACCGAACGTAAATTCTTTTGTTATTCATGAGTTACCCATGCGAATATTCATGAATAACAAAAGATTATAACGCTGTTTTCCGTTCGGGCAACAGTTTGCGCAACCTAGCTATAACAAATATACGTTTATAACCATATTTTTATATCATATAAAATAAATCATATACATTGTTGAACATAGCACTGGAAGTTTATGATATATGTCACAGCATATGGTAGAAAATACATATATTGGTTAATTCTTGAGCTAAAGCTAAACACTCTGCGTTTTTGATGTATCATGATGTATATTCGACTATGCCACAACGGTTGATGATTCTTGATTTGTACCTTAAACATCCTGACATGTTCATTTAATGATTATTTCTGAAAATAGGAACATGGTAATGTAATGTTTTGCTTTTATTTTGTTTTTGTTTGTACTGTGTGTATGTTTTGTTAAGACAACAATGCAATGTAATTTGCACACACAAATCAATTAAACTAAATTCACTTTAAAATACAATACAATATGCAATTATTCAGACCTTGTTTTCCGGAGAATGAAAATTCTTCCGCTGGTATTGCATTGTGTTTCAAATTTTAAAAAAATATGTCAAGAACTAGAAAATGTTGGGTTAGAAAGTTCAGCCTCATAGCTTTGTAATGACAGCTGTAAGAAGAGCTAGGGATGTACGTTGATTGATAGCCATTCCCAGGGGGGCCACTCAAGTATAATGTTACAGGCATAGCGTGACCACAGTTTTTCAAAATACCCCCTAAAGGGTGATTGTCCCCCCCCCCCCGGGTAGCCATTATGGTTAAGGTGCAGATAATTTGTATCAAACAACCGATGCATGATTTTTGTCAATATAACTGTTTTAAGCAGTCTATGAACTGTTTTTCAACATATACGTCCATAGAAGATTTGATAAACTGATATTGCCAAATGCCTGAATAGTGTAAGGTTGCTTAATACGTGTCATCTCAGATAGATTAGTCGTATAATACTCAGTTATTCCTACAATATCCATGATTATTCACACACTAGTCAAATCAGCTGGTTTAAAAGAACTATTATTTTACATACACACACTGAGTCAACATTCCATGATATTCTGTAGTTGTTTTCCAGGTGTTGTCTTAGTCATTATTTGACTTATGGGTTTGCGTCATATTGATTGGACGCTCATGACTGGTTTCTAATAGGAATTACAGATGAAACTAAGACATCCTGCCTTATGATTACTTACCACCCGATTATGAAGTATTATTGGAATGACAATTGATGAAGCTCTCTTGGGATTTAGTTCTTTCTTTCTGTTATTTACTTGTCATCATCACGTTTATATATTAAGTTAAACTTTGATTTATTTCTTGCATTCATTGTGATTCCACTTAATGGATTTAATGAAGAAGAAAACTTGAATTCAGCATTCAGAAGAAACTGGATGTACAGGAAACCGAAAATGTTTTTAATTTATTGACAATTAAAACTCGTGTCATTTAATAAAATGCACTGTCATTATGTGTGTAAAAAGAGTAAAAACTGGCTTTCATACTCATAATGATCATAATGATTATGACTGGTTTAATACCTTTGCTACGTTGTGCAACCGAATTTTACTTTTGGTAAATTAAGCTACAATGAAATGTGTGTTATGTTTATTTTTGATGGCTCACCCCGAAAGGAGAGACTTTGCAGATTTTATTAATTTTGATATTTTTAATTTTATCTGTTACAGCACCTTTTTGAAATTGACCAACGCGATCAAATTTTACAACAGATAATCTGCTGGAAATTCTTGTTATTTTCTTTATTTTTGTTGTCTATTTTCACCAGTTTCTTATAAAAGTGTTCTGTCGTAAAGTCGCCTTTTTCGGGGTGAGCCATCACATGTTATAAGGATTAAAATGACACCTCACTGAACTTCACCCGCTTTCCAGAAGTCAATTATGGTCTGTCAAAGGTTGCCAGAGGTAAACGGTGAAACTGAGATAAATGCATTCATTGATTTTTCCTCGGAACATACAACAGATATATTTCATATTTCCGATCATTTTCTTAAAATGAAACTTTGCAGGTGTTTTGAAATAAGCACAAGGTTTGGAAATCTGTCGAAAAATCAATTTAGACAAATTTCTATTTTGGCATGAATTTTCTCACCTGTAGCACAAAATGAAATTTCTTGCATTTACGGCTGTATAGGGATTTATGAACACATATGTGTAATTCTAATTGCTAGGCTGTAGAAAATCTTGTAAATAAACCTGCCTAATAGTTTAAGGTTATTCCTTACTATATATATACACATAATACCATTAGGCCTGTTCAAATGTTCTGTCCTTGCATAACAATGCATTTTGTACGTAATATGTTGTAAATTATTTTGTTAATCCGGGCGCGTGTGGTCTAGTGGAACAGAGCAGGACTCATGATCGGAAGGTTGTGAGTTCGAGCCCCGCTAGTGCCAACGTGTTGTGAACCTGGGCAAATCACTTTATCACACTTGCCTCATAGACCCGAGCGTATTGGGGAGCTGTTTTGGGGGGAATATCACAACCTAAGTGCTGATAGGTCTGCGCCTTTGGTCATTGGCCTTAAATGGCCTAGTTTAAGGCGAAATGGTTCTGACGATTCCCTTGTTACGGCGTAATAATAATGGCCAGCGCTTTGTATCCACTGGAAAAGGCGCAATATAAATGCCGGAATTATTATAATTATTATCCATTACTTATTCTATTCACTGTAGTCAATAAGTATAGATAATCCTCATTTAAGAAATTGCATTCCGTGACAATACTTTTGTCGAAGCCAATAATGTAGCCTATCCCATACTTTGATTGACAGGCTTCCTTTGAGTGGTAAGATTAATTTAATACGTCTTTTGTTATATACAATTTGTAACATATTTGTAAACTAATTCCTTAGTCTGTTAATGAGATGACTTACGGCAAACTTGAAAAGATCTTTTTTGTCTGTAATTAGATAAGAGATTGATATACTTCTCATCTTTCTTTAAATGAAAACGTTTCTCACTTGCGTTGATTAGTATCTCACAACTTCTGGAATAAGTGTTTGAATGTAGAATATTGCAATACGATTATCCTAAATAGGTGTGAAATTAACGTAACCACGACATGGTGTTTTTCTAAGTATTTCGTTATGAGAACGTATTGTGAATTGCAAATTTGAAAAGGATTATTCTAAGTCAAGCGAGAGAGGTAATTGAATAAAAAGTCAAAAGAATATTTTGAGGATACAGTATCAGACAAAAATATTTCAATGTCCACTATGAAACATCCGACAAAAGTATGATAAGAAATCACTGAATCTTAAAACCATAGTTTACAATATCATAATGGGGGTGAGAGTTACTGTTGAAGAAACAACTCTGATGATAATGGATATTATTATTATTGAGAACAGATGAGATGTTTGTAAGCTGAATGCAACACACATCATTGCAACACACATTTTTACATTGTTTACCCATGTACTCTACTACATGTACTGGCACAAGTTTATTTTGAAACTTGTAAGAATAAGAACGATTATTTTTTGATCTGTATGCCCTAAACATGGCTTTCTTGTTTAACTAGAATAAAACGATTTCACGAAGCTTAACAAACAAGCTAATATATATTTCATTACATTGTATATTCAATTTATTATCACCACACGGTGCATAACGTTTCAAGGCATATAACATTTCCAGGAGAACAAAACATGAATAATTAGTAAACAGAAATGTTTGTAACTAATAAATGTTTCTGCAAGTGATATGTCTCCCAAGTCTTTTAGTACTCCCCAGTGCCTCATCTCTTCACCTATTTGATGAACTTATCGAGTAAGCAGTCCTTATAGTTTCTTGTATAAATGATTTTTGAGATTCCTCTTTCGATATGATTAACAAGAGAATATCAGTTCTTATTGCGCATGCGTGGTAGTTTTTGCATTTGTGGGATTTATATCGCATTGAATAGTTGGTAATTAAAAAAGACGGATGTTGTTACAGACAGAACACAAAACGAAGTTAGCATTTTAATGTTGTTTTTAAGAGGTTACTTCAAAAACATCGGCGGTTGGCCGGCCAGAACAGCCAGTTGTTATTGTTTTAAACAATTGCAACACCTTAAAACCGCCGGTTTCGAACGGTCAACCGCCGGTTCTGTTTTGGAGCAGCTGTTTATCTAGATATATTATAACGGACCAAGTGTACTTTAGATCCCATCCCGAATTTTAGGGTTAGGGTTTAGGGTTAGTGTTAGGGTTAGATTTAATTTAGGGTTAGTGTTAGTTTTAGGGTTAGGGTTTAAGTTTAGGGTTAGGGTATAGGTTTTCTATTATAACTTTGTTATATATAACGTATCATAGCCACCAAACCCTGTAAGAATCTATCAGGACAAGTGCCCTAGCAATTCAGGTATACTTGGCGTCTACGATGTCTTACTTTATGAATGACCCATAACGGAAGATATCTTGTTTTAATTACAGTGATACATTAACTATTAAAGCATAAAGCTTTCTACCCCGAAGCTATCTCTCATCAGACACAGAATAAAGCGGTTAAACTGAGAGGCATATATCTGTCAATTTATCAGATGAGAAGAGGTATTTTAATTACATTATTGAAATATAGGCTGTGATTTATTAGTGTTTAATAGAATTGGAGTGAATACGATAAAATGTTTCCATGCGGTTGGTCAGAGAATATTGTTGAAAGCACCAATATTGTGACTTTGCATGTGAATCTACTACGGATTGGGATGATATAGCTTACATATTTTAAGTTTGTTAATGAATAGACCTCTGGTAAGGCAACTGTTACTGAAAGTTTCACGGTATACACATATTCTCAAACTGATAATGTAACAGGGTTGTGTCTTATACCAAGAGGAATTTAAATACATAAATCTTTGGTGTCATAAACCCAAGCCATTTCCAACATTTTGAAAGAAAAATGTTGCCCAACTTTTGCATTGAACTTTATAAATTTAATAAAAAATAATATGAGTTATTGTTATTTGCTACGATAATTTAAGTCCATACAATATTAACATATACCATCTGAAACTTAAAAATACATCTGCTGTTGCTGGAGTTTGTTCGTTGTTATTGTTATAATATATTTAAGGTAAATATGTGATGACTCACCCCGAAAAGCGGGACTTTGCGACAGAACCTTTTTCGAGAAATTGATGAAAATAGGCAGCAAAAAATCTAAAAAATAATAAGAATTTCAAGCAGAACTTCTGTTGTAAAATTTGATTAATTTCAACAAGTAAGGTGTCATTGTAAAGCTTAGAAAATGCTGAAACAGATGAAATGATAAAATCAAAATTGATATCATCTTCAAAGTCCCCCCTTTCTCCTTTCAGGGTGAGCCATCACATATATGCAACATCCAAGTTATACTAAACCACTATAATAGACCAATCATAACTGGCATATTTTCGCCGCTGAGGGAATTGACACTCATAACGAGGCCAAGTATGGCATCTCATTTTTGTGGCTGATTTACCAGGACACCAAATCCGTCACGATACATCACGTGATACCATACTCGGCCTCCTTATGAGTGCCGATTCCCTCAGTTGTGAAAATATGCAAATTTTAAAAATGGTATACAAATATCACGTACTTAGCGTGTGATTAGGATCCATAATCATCCTAGATCGTGTCTTTTTTCCTTTTCATTTATTTTCCCATCCTATATTCTATTGCTTGACATTCACAAGGTATATGTGGATTGATATTCAGTGAACCTGTTAACGATGTGTGGAGGTCGATGGGTGGTTAGTGAAATAAAGATCTTTTTTCTTTACTCTCAACTGTTAAAATACTTGGTACTTATTTTTCAAAATTCATTGCTATTCCAAAACATCTTCTAAAACACAAGGATTTACAACCAAGTCGATTTTCAGATTACGCGTTGCTTTTCTTAAACAATGTGTTTTCCTGCTTAAGCTTTTACTACATGGCATAAGTAACATGAGAACAAATCAAATTTTCTTAGCAGCTATGTGATAAGGAGATTATATAGCAGATGAGATGTGATAAAAAATTGCTTTGAGAGTTTCCGGGCAATGCCCTATGAATATATCATGCCAAAAACAATGAACATTAAGGTGATATAAGACAAATAACATCTCGTGTTTTCCAAATAATACGTTTTATTTGCGAAACATGTTTTCATCCATTCAGTGTTTGTTTTCATGTTGTACTTGTGACTAACTAAACGTTCCAGTAAATTCAACTAAAGTGCGATGAAATTAAATTTTAACGAGAGTTAACGAAAATATTAACTGAACTAAATCTAAAATTATTTGAGTGACTAATAACGATATTTGAAGGTAAAAAATCACTATATATAAATTGAATTGTTATATACATACATGTGTTCAACTGGGAAAATATCTTATGCGAAGGATAAGAAATACTTTATTAAACTATAATGTGCAAACATAATTGTGACCCGTCATATCGGCATAGTAAATTACGAGATACGGATCATTGAAGCTGAGCGTAGTCAAAAATCACGTCAAAGGTCGAATTTCAAATTTCATCAGAAACGTTACCTTTGAAGTGCATTCTATGATATTAATTGATTTATCCAACATCTAATACATAAGACAAACGCTTTAAAAACCGAGATAAATATCCTTTCTCCATTTAAGTTTTACCAGTACAGAAATTTTAAACTCGATTTTCTCAGGTAACTCGAGTTTTCTGAATCAGCCCGATGCCTTTCACCAATGTGGATGTAACGTTGCAATCGAACATCCAAGGTGTCATTTAAATAAAATATAATATTTCAGATGAGACCAAAAAAATAAATTTTCATTTTGGAACCCTTGAGGTACCTTTCGATATGAGGGGTCACATATGTGTTTTGTGTTCCTACTCTATTCTCACTTATACTTCCACAAAAAAGTTACAGAAAACTCGGGCAGACATGATGCCAATACTTTTTTTCTGATTTTGTTGTCCTTTTGTAATTTTCAAATGACTGAATTCTATGAGACCTATATGTGACTGTCCAGCTCGAACCAGCCGTCAAGTCGGTCTAAGGTCATTTTCATTTTTTATCTGCAAATCAAAGATTATAAGGATGAAAATGACACCTCGATGCACTATACCCGATATCCACAAGTCAAGTATGATCCGTCAAAGTTTGCCATGGAGTAAAAGATGGAAATGAGAAACGCATTCAAAATCCAGTAAATGTATGTTTATCTGCAGATGATTTGAAGATTACACGAATATTGTGAATCTGAAAAAAAATCACCAACCTTTGCATGTATTTTCACCTGTAGCGTTTACCTGTAGCGCAAAATAAAGTCTGTCGACTTTAGATCAGAGAGAACACATATTCAAAAAAAGCTATGTGGGAGTACAAATGTTTGTAATTCAAAGTATACTTTTCTACTGGGGAATATTAGATTACTATGAGTTACGAAACATAAGTACATGTACAAGTATTTTGTTACAAGAATGACAGTGTTCAATCTTAAACATAACATATTAGACGTGATAGCAATATTAATATCATTGAACATTCGACTTCATGAATCTCTTCTTTTTTTAAGTACTCTGTTTTAAAATAGGAGATATTTATTTGTACTTGTTAAGTATTAAAAGCTTAAAGTTGCATTTTGTCAAAAAAGGAACTCCGATAAAATAAAAACATCTTGTGAAAGCATTGCAATACAATGTACATTTTTTTAAATAACTGAAGTCTTCTTTAAAGAAACGACCTATAGCCGTAAACATCAAAACTGTATAATCTTAGACAGGAACATTTTCTGTTAATCGCGTGTGTCCAAACTTTAAGGAGCTTATAATAAAACCCCCAGTCTTATTCACTCCTAAAACTTGATTTCGCATTTATCCCCAACCAGGTAAGGTTTAAGGTAAGGAGAACCTGGAAGAATAAAGTGTATATTCTTTAAACCAATGGAAATATGAGACAATTATGATGAAACGGTCATATTCTTACAGACCAGTACTCAGACATATTGATCCATTAAACTAGTCTGTCTCTAGCCAATCTCTAGCCTGTCTTTATTTATTAACTTGAAAGTTACCTCCAGCAATATATGTAACATGAAGGGAACAAAATGAACACATGAAACTACTTGTATTTAATTTGTCTATATGAATTAACACACAAGAGTTTAGCCCACTCGTATAAGAGTTTAGTCGAGGATGTAATATAAGTAATCTACACATAAAAACACGGACTTACCGGAGGTTATGCCATTAACAAGTATCTGAATATTTTGTAATTTAGTGCATATAACGTATTTCTAACGTAAATGAATGCTACTTTCATGCATTTATTTTTTGGAAATATGTCAAATAAGTACATATTTCCTTAAATACATCTAATAAGTGATTAAATTATTTTTATGGAGGAAAGTACTTGAAGGACCATGATGCCTGATACCCTACAAAAGTATAACGCTGGGCATATTACTTATTTCGTCATACAAGTTACAAAGAGTTCCAATAAACGAGAAGATATGTTTTTAGCCCACTATGCTAGCCCAATATGTTCGTATTAGCTAGTTTTGACATATGTGTCCCGCCGCGGCAAAAGGGTGCAGTTGTCGGCTCCTACATGCTGCTCATTGTAGCATGTCTGATGCATACAAATAGCATACATCAGATATGCTACAAGGAGCAACATGTACGAGCCCACAACTGCACCCTTTTGCCGCGGCGGTCCACATATATAACAAATTAGGATTGTGTAATCGTAATTTTTTCCCTGATTCAAAACCGTTTGAGCTTTTGTTTTTGTAAATAAAAAGTGTTTCTTAGATATCCCTAATATATTAACGCCTCCGTCCAGCAGATATATACACACAGCAAATATATCACAGAAAATAGCAATAAGGCAGTGTCATTTAGAATACTAATAGCCCCTGGTTGTTTTCGGACACAAAATGGCTCGTGTGTAGGCGTTGTTCTGTCAATATGGTTTAATACAGTGTTAGCGTTAAGAATAAGGCATTTTATATTAATACAAGACGTGGTTCTTCCACCAAAACTCGCGTAGTCTTAAAAACGAAGGCGGTTTCCTTTTATTAGGGATATCAACGAGAAAATTAGAACTCCTATTCGATTCGTTTTCATAACACATTCGAATTTTACTGGGTTCTAAAGTAAAGTAACACCAAGATCACATCTATGGTCTTTAAGTTCTAGAGATATTGAAGTTTTTGTCCGAACATGTGGCGCTTTTTGAGTTACAAATACGGGTAAATTGACAGATTTGAACGAACAAGTAGGTTTTCTACACTCTTAGAAGGCCGGTATCAAATGTACGAGTAGTTTTCGGGATCATTTTATTTTGATCCTTTAAGGATCACTTTTGATCCAACGTGGATCGTTTTGATACTTTTTCGGATCAAAATATACAAATATCAAATTCACCAGAATCAGTTTTGATCCTTTTTTTAGGATCATTTCATTTTGATCCTTTTTGATTACAATATCAAAGTTTTGATCCGTATTTCTGGTTTACTTTGATACGGAAAGGATGAGCTCCAACATGATCTTTTGTTTCATATTTGATTATACCCCATATCCACTACATTGCCGGGAATGTAAACAATGGTATACAAATACGATAATTTCTGCACACTTGATAACTGCCTCTTCAGTGGGCGAGTAGTTAGAGCGTTGGTCATTATAATTGGTAATTATACATGGTGCACATGCGGCGTGGGTTCAAACCCTGCTAGGGTCACTTCAGTGAGATGTTTTTAGGCAGATCTTATTTTGGGATCACTTTGATCCTTAAAGGGTAAGCTCATATTTGATACCTAAAAAGGATCAAAATTGATCCTTTTTGTCTCATATTTGATCCTTCCTTTCTAAGAGTGTACATTTATCTACTGAGCGCCAACTCATGGTAAAGGTTTTTTGGAAACAAGGCAACAAGTTTTACTACGAATTTTACTGGGTTCTAAAGTAAAGTAACACCAAGATCACATCTATGGTCTATACACTCTAAAAATTAATTTACTCTTTGTTGAATAAAAAGGTCACAGCTCATTGTTGAGTAAAATCTTACTCAACATTGAGTAAAATCTTACTCGGTCAAGTCAATATTACTCAATGTTGAGCACATCTTACTCAACGTTGAGCAAAGTTTACCCAACGTTGAGTAAGATTTTACTCAAAAAAATGAGCTGTGACCGTTGAGTAAGTTTTTACTTAACAAGAGTAAGATAATTTTAAGAGTTCCGGAGATATTGAAGTTTTTGTCCGAACATTTGGCGCTATTTGAGTTACAAATACGGGTAAATTGAAGACAATGACAACATAAGGTATTACTGGGCGTGCAAAACAAATGAAAGAAAAGTACATATTATTCTGATTATGAAACAATTTTCAAAGTTTTTTACTGATACCATCCAAAACGGCAAAGCAAAGTTCATCGTGTTTTGCTATGTCGAACTGATCCTTGCGCCAGCAGCTAATGGGTACAACACCAAGTATGATTCGAACCACTGGCGGGAATTAATAAACATCCGAGTTAACAGTGTGGAAAGTCAGACTTTGATTACAATTTCCGAAATGATTCATTCTCATAATATAAACCATTTTAATCACAAATACGCCTGTGTCATCAAAAAAATAATAAAAAAAACACCGAGAGATCTTCAATCAAACAGTACGAGTCCAGGGTTTTGATCGACTGTTGTAAAGTACAAAAGGTTGTGTTCCGAAAGGGCTCTATATAAATGGGTATTAATATAAATCTCCTTAAAATAGTTGTATACATTTACCCAAAATTGGTTAAATCACATCCGAAAATGAATTTTTCAACAAAGCGCTATGCAGCGGAATGGGGATTAACTTGGTATTTGAATATGTTGAACGGCGACCATAAAATATGCAAATATTCAAATTTCTGTATTATGCTTATTTTATGATTGAATAAGGAAAAAAAATCAAAAGAAACTCTTTTTTTCTATCAACAGTGACATCTTATTTTATTTTCAACAATATTACTCTCCTCAATGAAGAGTCTAAACCACATTCACTTGAGCACAAATTTCAACTAAGAACTGATTTTCTACACATATTGACATCACTACCTTTAGATTCATTAAAGTTGGTATAAGAATTGCAATTTTCTTCAATCATGGCAATCTACTGGTAGGTTATATTATTATAAACATGTTCTATTGATTCATGTAAAAAATATGTAGGTAAAAGATAGTTGAAAGTATCTAGGCCAGTTCCTTTAAGGAATCAATTATTTTAATCAATGACTATTTTTTTCATTTTTAAAGTTTATGTGCATGTATCACCCAGAAATAATGAAAGTGTGACAAGTTGATAACTAGTGAAGGGCGCCCACCAGTAAATAGCTGGCCTATTCTTTTACATGTTAAACAAAGGTCAAATATGGTCATTTCCCAGCCAAATTAATGAATAGCTCTTGATCTCGCCTTATTTGTTCTTCAAGATTATGACGTAACCTTGCATTTGAGGTGAATTTTGATATGGGTTTATCAGCTTGATTTCGCGAAAGCCCTTTTCAAAGTGGTGTCTGCTACTTCAGCCAAAATTGCACAGTATTTCTAGTTTGCGTGTGTGGAGGATAGCAAAGAAAAATGGTCAAAGGTCAGCCAAACCATGGACTATGGGCATTGTATATGGTCAGATGCTGGGGAAAGACTTAGGACAAAATATTTAATTAAAAAGCAATGACCAATCTAGGGTCTAATTAATTTTTTCCCACTCGTTTTTATCACAGCAAAAAATAAGTCGTAAACTGGTACGGAGTAAAATGGGTTGAGTTAAAAGTTGAGTTAATATTCACTCATCAACAGAGTAAAAGTTCCATTTTCTGTTACCTCTTCACTTGAGTAAAAAACTGAACAACGCCCACCTGATACCGATTTTCCTATTTAACTCAAAAGTTGTTTTTACTCATTTGAGGGTAATTTTACGCTTTTAACAGGTCAGTGTAGTAAATAATAAATCAACACTTGAGTTAAACTTGTTGAAACGTGCATATCCAGCGCCTCGTGCATTACGCTGGTTCCCTCGATCTTGGCGCTTATATCGGCTTATTCCGTGCATGTGGTGAGTGTGAAAACCAAAGGCGCGGGGAACCAGCGTACTCGTGCATGACCATGGTGAATCATGGCGGACACTTTCGAACAGGGGAAGTTAGTGGGTGGGGATTTTCGGAGTTCGAAGGAAAATTTATGGGTAAGTAAGTTGTTCAACTTGTTTTCAGTGACAGCGTACATGTTTGTTGAATCTGTCAAAGTCATGTTTGAATTGATTTCGTTGTACAGCTGTACGGTACCTGACCATGTGGGTGTTACAGCAATTACAGTTAAGCTTAACTTAAAACATTTGGAGATTGCAGACCAGGTTGGTACACAATCTGTACAATCGATTTTTAGGGTGGAAATTTGACCATTTCCTGTAGATTAGGTCATTCGAGGGGCGGGAGGGAGCGCAAGTCCTTCTGACTGGTGAGTGCTGGAAGTGTCTCCTCAAATAGGCCAGCCGTAGCTGTACAACAAAAATCAATTCAAACATGACAACGACAGATTCAACAAACATGTATACACTGTCACTAAAGACAAGTCTGCAAATTCTTCGAACTCCGCAAATCCCCACTCCACTAACTCTATTATTGGTTATAAATCCACAAACGAGGTGATCCCCATTTCAACTCCATTAAGAGGTTTAAATTTAACTCCAAAAACGAGGTGATCACCTTTTTAACTCCATTAACGGTTTAAATTTAACTCCAAAACGAGGTGATCCCCTTTTTAACTCCATTAACGGTTTAAATTTAACTCCAAAAACGAGGTGATCACCTTTTTATTAAATTTAACTCCAAAAACGAGGTGATCACCTTTTTAACTCCATTAAAAGGTTTAAATTTAACTCCAAAAACGAGGTGATCACCTTTTTAACTCATTAAAAGGTTTAAATGTAACTCCAAAATCCTTTTAAACTCTATTACTGGATTTAAATTTAACTCTAGAAATAAGGTGATCACCTTTTTAACTCTATGGATATGTTAATATTTTACACCAAGACTAAGCCAATTTTAAATCAATGTGTTAGGTATTTTCTTACTCAATTGTGGTTGAGTAAGAGTTACTCAAAAACGAGGTGATCACCTTTTAAATACCATATTGAGTTAAATTTTACTCTTTTTAAATTTAATTTTTTTTAGAGGAACTTCGATGGTTGGTTTTCAAACACTTAGTAGAGGGCGACATTTATTTTGTGTAATGCATCCTGAATTTGTATTCTCCTTAGATATATTGTTACCATGCCTTACGCCTGCTCTACATCATACTTTCAATAAACTCTCGATAGTTCAATTAACCTACACTCGCACATATCGTTTAAGGCAAAAATAGTTATATCCATGTGACCTTTTATTTAAAAAAATGTTTTGCTCTTGGCCTTCTTTTCTGGTCATAAGTTCAGCTTCGACCGCAGACACTTCCATAGTTCTACCGACCACAGTCGCAAATGTACATGTAATATTCATTTGCATACAAAATCTTCCACATCAATACCAATGTAATCTAGCAAAATTTGTTCATATAATCCGTTAACCACAATATGTGATCGTCCATCTCAAAACAGCCATAATTGCAGCCTCTTGTCATTTTCACTTTTTTAGATATTTGCAAGACCAAGTTATACGTGTTAAAATGAAACCTGAATGAAGTTCATTCAAATTTCCAGAAGTCAATTATGGTCCGTCAAAAGTTGTCAGGGAGTAAAATGTATAACTGAGATAAACGCACGAAATTAAACTTGGTGGTGTTTTGAAGTATGATTAATGATTGTAAATCTGTCAAAAAATCAATTCCGGCAATTTACGACCTTCACATGTACTTTTACCTGTAGCGTAAAATGAAGTTTGCTGCATTTACGGCTCGTTTGGGATGGACGGTCACATATGTATACAAGTACTATAAGCCCTCTTACATGCAGTATACACAAACCCCTCTTACCTAATTTCATTCTTTCATTACGCTCATTAGTGATCAATTTCCAAGACTAATAAATCATTCATCTAAAGCTCATATACCAGTATATGTACACAGAAGTACGATAGAATATCTTACATATTAAAAAACAATATTCTTTAATTACATTACCTCAAATTTTTATTACGCATCACAGGTAATCGATATCCAAGGCTAATTAAGTACATTGTAATCCTACAACTGCTAAATAATAAATATATCCGTTTTGTTTTGTTTTTAAAATGTCTGCTGGTACTGAACGATGGTCAGCAGATCTTTTAAATTGCTTACATAAAAGCTGCTCACAACTCTTTAAGTATGGAATTGGTCTTTTTTTAACAAATATTTTCGTCATCAAAACCATGGAATATATCTATTAAAAGGAATACCTCAATAAGAGAATATTAGATACTGGAATTTATAATGTTAGGAAAGAGAAAATGTTAATGTTCCTTTAAAATGGAAAGGATATTTGGAAGATTCAGGAGGTTCGCCTATGAACGATTTGGGAAGAACAAGGAAGTAGAAGTTATTGTTGGTGAGTAAGGTGACACAATATAATACTTTCACAAAAAATAATTCACACTGGAACTCGTTTGCTCTTCACATTCGCCTTTTTTTCATCAATTCGGACTTTTAAAAAGCTTCTCAAAACCCACCTGTTTCCCACTGAGTAATTTTAGTTTGTTCATGGTATCTTCACTGGTTTTATCATTGTATTTATGAATGGTTTTTATCCATTTGATTTGATATTATTTTTTTTTGTAATTATTTGTATTTTTAATGATTTTTTTTGTTTTGTTTTTATGATATGTGTGATTTTCAGAAAAAATTGTACAGCGCTGTGACATATATTTAATAGCACTTAATAAATGTTGTGTAATAATAATAATAATTGTTCCTATTGTAACTTACTTATGAAAATGTCATTTTTCATAAATAATTAAAAAATTATTATTTTGTTCACCCACTTCACAGTATCATGTATCTTTATTACTATTATTGTTGTCTATGCGTCTCCCTTTTATAGTCAATTTCGCTCTCTTCTCTGTCTTCTTCGTCTCGCATTCATAACATCCACAGTCCTTCTATTTCCACCAAGTGGAAACAAAAATGAAAACGCCAGTGTAAGAAAACCCCAACTCCAATAGCTCCCTTCCATTAATTATAAAATATACATACAAATCTCTGAAAATACTTTCACATCACTAAAATAGCATTTCCATGTCAATATCCTGATCATAGTGTCACATTTGACCTTGTAGTTGAATTATTTTAGACATTGTTAGATAATTGTTATAATATATAGTTGCTGTGTTTAAACAGCCAGTACAAGAAAACACCAACTCCGTGAGCTCCCCTCTGCAACTATATACTAGAAAAATATCTAACAATGTCTAAAAAAGTCAAATACAAGGTCAAATGTGACACAATGATTGGGATATAGACCTGGAAATGCTTTTTAGTGATTTGAAAGCATTTTCAGAGATTTGTATGCATTTATATTTTTCAGAACTTAACAGAAGGGAGCTATTTGAGTTGGGTTTTTCTTGTACTGGTGTATTCAAATGAATGGGATATGCTATTGACTCTTTTCATATATAGGCTTGACAAATTATAGTTTGGTCATTTTTAAACCTTATAGTCACGTTAATATCTCTCCACGCGAGAAATATTTGATGCACCATAAACATGGTACTGCAATATTCGTGTGTTTGTCGTTTAAACATGACTTTATTATAGTTTAGAAATGTTAAATACGTCCAAAGGTAAAGGTAAAGGAAACGGTCTGCATTTATACAGGTCGGAGTGCCCATCTCTCTTTCGAAGCGATTGGGCCAGATTCGCACTCCATTTGTTTGTTATGTTTGTGATAAGGGGATCGCCACACCTCCTCACCGCGAGTCTGTTACCTTCTTAGCACTGACGAATGCCGGTGTAATGAAATACAACGTCCGTATGACTGATTGTCCTAGCTACTATTAAATTGTGTAGAACGTACTTGTACATGTGCGATCAATAAATCATCGACTGAGACTTCTTCCGTGTAGTTAAATTAGACCCAAACTCCTGGACACTCAGTCTCATTTCACTGGTACCCATTTGACACCTTGGTGGAGAGAAGCGCATAAGGGTAAGTATCTTGCTCAAGGACACTACACACGTCGCCCATCGGATTCTAGCCCATAACGCTCAATGCCCGGTGATTAATTATCGGGGACTCAAGCCGCTAGGTCACGCGTGTCCTATACACCCAAAAGCACGATATCTTTACCAAAATTGGTTTGGTAGATGCAAAACATATCTAAAGTTGGGAGATAGACGAACTGGACATAGGTTACAAGGATATAAAGCTATAACGATACACACTAGCATACGAGACCAGAACTGATGCTACCGTATTTCTAATACATAATCAAATAAAGGAAAGGAGAAATAAGCATCGTACACTAGAACATTAATAACAATCAGGCAAATTACAAACAGGCCAGGATTTCATTTTATTTGAAAAAATTCCTGGTCGAACAGGGACTCGAACCCCGGACCTCTCGCTTGCATTGCGAGCGCTCTAACCACTGAGCTACCCGGAATCTCAGATAAACCGAGAGTTTTAATAACCAAGTACCGTGGCAGAAGGTTCTGGTTCAAAACAAACACATAAACAGAATACGAGACAACCCATTGTTCAGGAGCATTCCTGCTGCGACCATCTATATACGATATCTAAGCTATATGTTCCATAGCAAGTCTACTTTAAAAAGCACGATCGTAGTCAAAAAGCATTTTATAAGAAATAAAACAACCAAGTTATATAGCAAAAGGAAAAAAATAACCATATCTTTCGAGAAAAAAAATCTGAAATATGTTTGCTTATTTTCACTTTAAAATGGTAGCTAACCAGAGAGAAAAGAAATGCATATAGATTCATCAAGTACAGTTCTAATGGATGGTATAATAGGCATCTTGGTATTTCCCTTGTGTAACATTCAGCTGTCTAAGAGACAAATTGCTCAGCACGCTAAACGACAAACACAATTATTTGTTTTCGCTACGGTACGTTTTTAGATTAATTCTTTTTTTTTCTTGAAAATTTATTCATAAAGAAAACAACATGATTTGTTGTAATATATAACTTATGACTTGGAAATCAAACAGTCACGATATAATCATGATCGAACATTTCTTAAGGGTTTAAAAAATTCGGAATTAACTGCTTGTTTTGCCCGTTTTTCATTTTTATGTTATGCTTAGGTCTTTTCTATCTTAAAGGGACTAGCCTAGAATTCACTTAGAATTAAAAACTTATAGAAATGCTTTAAATAAAGCTTAAAAGTGTAGTAAAATCCAAAAATACTACAAAAATTTACACAGAAATGGCTCAAATTGACAGTGACTATCCAGTGTTTTCTAAATCCTAAATGTGTACCTCAGATGGATTTCATTGGACATTTGATTTGCACATACCCTAGAATTATTTACTTAGCATTTTTTGGCTAGGTGAGATGGGTTTCTACCAATTCAAGGATCAAGGCCAGCATGTCAAAAGAAGTATCTGTTCATGCCTCTGACCATGGATAATAGGCATTAAATTGTCTATTGCCTTGGTTTGATTGCTTATAGTTAGGTCCCTTATCAACAAATAGGGGCCATCTTGTTACACGGATGACAAATCTTCCATTTTTTGCACAGAGATTCAGTGTGACATATATTTTACGATACAAACTGGCTCCACAGACATCGACCTAATTTTGGGTGAAAAATCGCCATTTTTCGCTCAAAAAAATCGAATTTTAGTTTTTCATGTTTTTCGGTTAATGTTGATCATATCTTTCAGTTAAACTCGGTTGCATGGCAAAATGTGACTTGGTTTTTGAGATATGAGTCATTCAAGGAGGCAAAATTCAATATAAATAAAGGGAAATTTACAAACAAAATTGCGATTTTCTCAAAATATCATTTTCTCGCGAAAAAGGGATGAAAACTGTGGAAAAATGTGGGTTTGGAACATGCATTATTATTTTCTTTCCGACAGCGCTTGAAATAATATATGAATACATTTTTCTAAAATCTTCTAATATTGTTTCCATAATTTATGTTGGTTATGATAGCATAATTATATAGGCATGGGTTTCAACCTGGGCGATATCAGAATTAACCTTGGATAAATCAAACTGGGGAAAAAGGAAATATCGGAGGACATTTTTTGAAGAAAAAATGGGCTGAGGGAAATAATGTGATGTTTTGTAATGCGCGTAGCGCGCAAAAAA
>JXSR01S074700.1:82805-95334 GCA_000969725.1 Ophiothrix spiculata | reverse complement strand
GTTTTGCTTATGATGATGTCAATTCTTTTGAACTTTATCTGAGTTGAAATATAATGATTTGATGAAAATAGGTACCATGTATAATTTGACGTCGCATAAAGAATGTCGACATTAAAGCCTTGCAATGCAACTCTTCTGCTTAGTCATGTTTGCTAAGCAACAAGAACTTTGCCGCTTTGCAGTTTAGTCGCTTTGTCTTCTGCTTTGCTAAACATGCTAAAACAACAGGAACTTTGCAGCTTTGCAATTTAGTCGCTTTGTCTTCTGCTTGCCATGTTTGCTAAAGCACCAAGAACTTTGCAGCTTTGTAGTGTTGTCGCTTTGTAAGATACCCGGAGCACGGTGCCCTTTGACGTACGATCTTAGTGACATGTAACTCTTCGCTTCGACAACCAGAAAAGAAACATTTCTACATAAAAATGACATAGGCATAACAAAGCTACATAACTTAACGAGTATTCAATATCATAAAACTTAAGTATACTTAAATGATCTGAGCTGGGACACTTTTAAACTTTTTATTTTCACCCTAGTTTCTGAACTTCGTAGGGCTATCTTTTATCGGGGTTGGCCGGCTACTGTACGAAGGCCAAATGACATTCTGTTTATCACGTTTCTTACACCCGTCTCTTGTAATCTCACATTCACATTGAACATCTTCCAAGAAACAACCTCGTATTCTCTCTTTCTGGCACTCTGTGTCACCCCACACGATCATTTGATAAAATTCACAAAAGTTCAATTACCTTTGAGGTATATACGTTTGATTTGCACAGTAACATAATAGCATATCAAATCAGAATGCAAGTCAAGCAGTTACTAACTGATATTTTGCAGTAAACTTATTATTTTTACTTTGAATCAATGAAAACTAGATCAGCAACTCAAAGGTATTGAAAAAGAAAAACATTCACTCATTACAAAACGCCACAACATACTTTAGGAAAAAGAATGGAATCGGGGATAAACAGAGGCCTGGCTTTACTTTGAGCAAAACGCATTTGCCAGGAACCGAGAGTCCCGAGTTAATCCGCAATTTGTTATATACAACCTAAGACTATCCACGGGACCATTGAAACACTAAGATTGACCGCCAATGACCTATTCAGTAACTAGTCTACATGGGTTTTATAGTATGAATTCTGGATAAAAGGGTGTCATAGCCTTCACATATAAAGTCCAGCGATAAATCTTAACCATGTTAACTGAAATGCATCCCATCAGCTATAAGTGAAAATATTCATGATGCCCTATCCATGGTTGACCATCCATCGTATCCAATATGCACAACTAGGTCAAATTTTTAAAATACGAGGTATTTAAATGATAATGTGAATGATAATTAATGGCATTGTTTTCTCGTTAATACGCCAGTAGAATGACGACATAAATGACGTCACAAAACTTCAATTTATTTTAGTAATGGTTCCAATAAAATGTAAGATTAAACGTATCGACATTGTCACATTGACATAGCTTTTTTTAACCCTCTTTCAAAATCTGGAAATCAAGTATGAAAAATACTTGTTGTGCTATATAATAAGTTGTGTAAATCCATTTGGAAAGAACATACAATATATTCGTATCCCCTATTGCATTATCTGCATCGGAGTACTAGTATGGTATTAAATTTAGATTGAATTTGAGAAGATCTTACTGAGTTTTTTTTTACCCAAAAATGGTTTGCCCTGTATGAAAGAGAGTTTGAGAAAATTGACTTTTTATGTACAGTTATATTTACTATTTCAGTAAAGAATTTCAATTTCAAAGTCTTTGTGCAGCATTTACCTACCAGTCACACATGTCAGTTCTGCTCATGTTAAGCTTTCAAAATTGTTACAAAAGTTGGCATAAGACAAACATGAATGCTTAGCCAACAAACATCAGAAATATCATGCCCCTATTATAGTCAGAGCAGAATTCCTAAGATAATTGGTTAAATCTCAAACGGAATCATGCCTGTGTCTCGAAAATCCATTGTATTGCTGGTTTACAACATGTAGCATTTATTTCAAGTACATATTTATTGATTACATTCAACATACATTGCAGGAAACAGACAAGACTATGGCAGATAAATGTAACTGTAACAACATATTAATTTTGATGGCATGGTTTCACCTTATCCCCATTTGTGCTAAACATGTTTAATTCATTAGTTATGAAATCGCTGCTCCATCACTCTGAAAGACTCCATGAATTTCTTTTCTGCCTATAATGCGACTACTGAGACAATCAACATGATCAAGAATGTTATACTTTATATATAACAAGTATGATACCTAAAATAAAGTATCAAAAATTACCGGTTTTTCCACTTCTTTAATTGCATGGTCATACGTACAAAGAAAATTTTAAAGTTACGTAGATCGTTTTGCTTCATTTGTTAACCAAATCAGCCAAACATATTGCTTGCATCACTCGGCATCAACATAACCAATTGAATTTTTAAAGAAAATTTTTTGACGAAAAAACCTAGTAGCACATTAAAACTAAAACTGTTTGAGTGCAAGGAGAAATTTGCGGCGAGACAATTATTAATGAATACAGAAAATTCAAAATCCCATTTCTTTCCAAATGTCAAATACATTTCTTTAAACTGAATCTCGTGTAAGTACAAGCACTATAAGATAATGAATCAGTAATTTCTACGTTCCGAGGCACCCCATTACAAGAATATTTTTTGCACATACCAAGCACTTCCAGAAATTTAATCAAATTATAATGCCGTATTTCGAATTTTGAATCCTCAATTCAACCATTTTGAGATACATTTCTTATTAAATTTCTACTTTTGAAAGTTCTTAACTTTTGTAGATGGCTCAGACTTTTCAATATTTTATAGCTTATCATGGTATTGATATTATATGAACATGGGCTTGGAATAACAACAGCGAACATTTGCAAATTGAGTATACAAGATTTATACCGTGTTCCACAAAATGCGCTGTAACCCAAAAATGTCAGATAAGGGGTGGGTAAAAAGAGGTCAGGAAATCATACAGGGAAAGGAGTTTATGCTGAAAGATGTTGAAATCCTACGAGAAATGGGGTTTGGAACTCAATATGCCTGCATAATTTGGCGTATTTGTCCATCTCCCTATAGAGGTTTTGGGGGGAATTATCTGATAAAGGATAAGATCAGGTGGGAGGTTTATTTTGTGCAATCCAATAAGGTGCACTTCCCTTTTTGTTTAGACCTAAATGGCAATAGATGCTTTAAAATGTCATGCACAAAGTTTTGAGCATATATGGGTATTTGTCAATGCAAATTTCAGATTCAATCACCGATTGATTTTTCCCTTATTAATATGAAGAACCATCACCTATGGAAAAAAGAGCTGGAAGTATGATTTGCCGGGAGTTAATTTAATTCGACTCATAGAAAACTTTAAGAAAGATATTTTATTTTGACAAACAAAAATCAAGTTGAACATATCTCTTAAGTGAAACATATATTTCAGGCGTAATAAATTACAGGCGGTATGAGCAAAAAAGTTCAGTGTTTTTCTGGTGTCAAAATGTCAAATTTGGATTGTTGCAAATAGGAAAGGGGACGTAAAATGATACGGTTACACACTTTTAAACCTGCTTAAAGTTCAAAAATCCATCCCAATTAATTTGATAAAAAAAGACAGAACTTTGACAGATTTGAGTATTTTATGCTTTCATTTGATTATTTAGCGTAAACTGAATTGTTTCAATAATAAATGCTTCTTTCCCGCATTCTGTCTCTCATTCAAATTTAGACCCTTTAAAAGTTGTGGTTCAAGATGGTAAAGACATTTGCATCGATATTCAAACAAATTCCACCAAGAATACAAAGTCTAATTGCCATTGACCCTGCAAAATCTCACCGAAAACATTCGATGAATATGTGTGAACAGTTTGGTTTATCATGATATCTATATTTTTGAACTTTATATTAGTTGAAAAATAATGCTTCCGAAATTATATGAAACCTTAAATCGGGAATGTGGTAAATTATGTATAAATATGTAGTAGTAATGTGATCACGTCATAACTTTCAATTTTTTTTGTGATTGTCGAGACAAAATGGCTGATACATAAAAATCATTTCAAACATATGTGTAAATGCGATTATAGGGTTGCGTGAACTGAAATTCAGTCTGGCTTTTTTTTCAAGAGAATTGAATGATTTTTGACACTTTTAGACCGAGCAGGCGCTACAAATCACCAGATTGTCCGTTTTTTATCGGGATTGTCCCACTTATGTACCAAATCACTTCTCTCACACCCGACTCCTGCAATCTCAAATTCAGTTTGAAAATCTTTCAACCTGCATCTCTCTTTCTGGTACTCTGAGCCACACCCCACGATCATACCTGATAAAATTCTTAAAAGTTCGAATACCTCACAGGCACTTTTGATGATTTGCCCAGAAACACAGTAGACACACTGTACATTGTCAGAATAGTGCAGGTCTGGGTTACCCGACATTTTTGTAACTTTTAACTTTAATACTTCTGGATGTACATCGAAGAAAACTAATTCAAATCAATACCCTATTCATTTTTTTATGAGCAACTATTTTAACCTGACGTGGACATACCTTTGAAACTCTATGACACTACTGTGGCTGACCTATTTCAAGAAATGCAATAACGTTTTAAAGGGCGTACTTTCATTTGAGCAAGACTGTATAATAATATGCAAGCCACTATGAGTCTGGGGCCGGGTAAATCCACAATTGGTCACAAAACCTGTGATCTTCTGCTAGGATTGACCTCCAATAACCTGTGGCACTCATTGATTACAATGGCTAGACTACATGGATAAAATTGGTCTTCTTGTATGAATTTTTGAATACCATTGGTTTCCTTAAAAGTCAGGGAAAATCACTGCCTCTATTAAAAGTGTTACTTAAAAGCGTACATTTAAGTATATAGGTCGAATTACTGATGTAATGTTGCTAATGATTAAGTAATGCGACGGTAGTATGACGTCATAAATGACGTCACAAAATTGAATTGATCTTGAGTTTCATTGCAATAAATATAATAATCCTTTTTCAACTTAAATCATAATCGACATTGATAATGCCAAAAATATTTATTTGCAACCTCTTTGAACAGTACAGGCCTATACCTTTTTGCGCTTACCATAACCCTAAAGAAATCTACACTCTAAAAAAAGTTGGGTTAAAAAGGGAACATGGTTGGCAGGTTGGGTAAAATTTGACACAACGTGCACCATTTACCCAAATTGTGTACCAAATTAAACCAATATTGTGCAAACTTTAAACCCAACCTGCCAATCATGTTCCCTTTTTAACCCAACTTTTTTTAGAGTGTAACTGTGGCTTAAACTTCATGAATTGAATAAAATGACTTTATATGTGATGGTATATACTTTCTCTGTCTTAATAACATTTGGCTAAACATTGCTAAATTAATAAAGAAATGTAATAAAGAATTTTAGTTTCAAATTCTTGATAGCATTCACCTACCGGGTCACACGTGCAGGTTTTTACTCAAGTTATGCTTTCAAAACTGTCACAAAGTTTGAGAAGAAACAAACATGAAATGTTAAGCCAACAAACATCAGAAATATCATGCCCTCTGTCAGGTCAGAATTCCTAAGATAATTGGTTAAATCTCAAACGGAATCATGCCTGTGTCTCGTAAATCCATTGTATTGTTGGTTTACAATATGTAGCATTTATTTCACGTACATATTTCTTGATTACATTCAACATACATTGCAGGAAACAGACAAGGCAGATCATGAAATGTAACTACATATTTATATTGATGGTATGGTTTCACCTTTTCCCGTTTGTACCATTTACGTCATATTTATAAAATCATCGCTCTACCATTCTAATAATTCTGACTCCTCCTTGATTTTTTTTTTTTTTGCTTTTGGTGATTTTATAATTGTAATTCTCAAGAATAGCCAAATCGTACAGATTAGCTGAAAAACCAATTCCGACTTGTAACAAGAACTGTACGATCGACCAGCAAGTATGAAACAGTTTTGTTGTCGCCGCTTCGCGACACCAGCCTCGTTGCTTAGTCATTAACTGGGTAGATCTGTGGATTTTATTGGTCACTGGAATTACTAGACAGAGGGTAGGTAGATCAGTAGTAGGATCTGGGCAAGATCTAGTTGAGTTGTTGTTGTATTGTTTAACTGCTTTTAATTGAACGGCTTCAACGGCAATAGAACATACTCGGTATCTGTATGTTAAGAACCTCTTTCATCCGTTTTTAAACAAGCAAAGAAAATGACCTATTGTAGACATATTGTGCACTTAACACCAACATAACCACTGATTGGATTTTCTAGAATTTCTCTCTGGGGGCAGAAAATCTTTTGAGAATACTGAACTTCTTTAAGCTCATTAAATCTAGTGCACATTACAACTGAAATTGGTTTAGAAACAAGGAGAAATTTGCGGCGAGACACTTGTATAATAGGCCTTATAGAAAAATCCAAATCCCGTTTCTTTCAAAATGTCAAATGTAATACACTTACACATATCCTTAATCAGAATTTCTTTACTATAGCGGCACCAGGATATACAAATCAGTTATATTTTAGCGTACCGAGACACCACATTACAAGAATGAGACTTTTGCATATTTATAAGCATTTCCTCTACTTGTAATTCAACGCAATATGCCACATTTTGACTCCCCATTTTATTTTAATGTAATAATAGTTAATACTCAAGGACACTGCCCTTTTGATATCATCTGTTCAAGGAACTGTTATTTAGATTTAATATTTACATGCACATTGTAATATGCGAATATGATCAGTCGTTTTTTATTTCAATTTATGTTACCTTAAAGCTAAAACAAGTTGTTTTATTCAAAGAAAACAAACTTTGAGAAAAAAGATACAAAAGGTCGCACATCGCGAAGGGCTATTTACAATCTGCGGGTAAGCAAAGTTCAATTGTGATGTTCTTGATAGACATATTATCCATTGTCACTACCGAGAGTAAAACTGCCTTTTGGGGGTAATTTAGTTGCGATTAAGATTCAATTTGTCATGGGCTACTTTCAATTTGAATTCGACGAAAAATGGGATAAAAATAGGACATATGCTTCAATGTCTTTCAAGAAAACACAATAGAAAAAGCAAAAATCTCCATCGTGCCGCGTCATCCTAAGGCATATCATGGAATCACTTGCACTGATTAATTTTTTCAAAAATGTAATACGTATCGTAGAATTATGTTCTTACCACCGCCTATTGCACGCTTTTGAAATTGCAGCATATACAACTGTAAACAGCGAAAATTGTCCAACAAGAATTGCAATTTTTATCAGAGACCTGAGCTTCTACCTACTTTTAATCAAATGTAAAACAGCTATATAAGATCAAAAACTATTATAGATACATTTGGTACCTATACTCTAAAAAGTAATAGTTTCAACACTTTTACGGCAGCAACCGTTGGTTGTACTTCAGTCCCACATATTTGCGAAAAACACCGTTTTCATTGGTTCGGGGCATACTATATTCTGCCAAAATTACACAAATTTCGGTCACAAGTTAGTACCACAATTGCATTAATCTGCTTTAATGTGCACTTTCTCATGTAGTATAGTAGATAATGGAATTAGAAAAACAATTCATGAAACAATTAGTATTAGAGTCACTAGCCTTATTATGCAATAGCTGTAAATCAATCCATTTTAAAATCATTCTACATACAGGTTGTGGGCTATTGGTGGAAAGCGTTACATTCTGAAAAGAAAATGCCAATTACTGGTACTCTGACCGGACATGTTTTAACCTTAATGTTAAAGTTACCAGTAAATCTATTACAAATTATTGTAATAAAGCTTGTCAAACACATGGTTGTCAACATTTTATATACAAACAAAACATAACATTGTTGCCTACTTTCTACTGCATTGTATGATTTAACAAGTTGCATGTACTTAAGATTCAACCATTTATTTTACATTCTTTGCGGCTCTCTAGTGTTTACTTTACATCCGAAAATGCGATTATTTTTACAACACAAAATTCCGCGGCGTCTTAGTCTACGCAGTAATCTTCAGATAATCCCATTCTCTCTTAATGACAATGCACTGTTTAAACTTTCGCACTCTAACCACAACATAAATGGTCTTTGTGGGCATCCTTTACTAAACCTCTCGTAGTTGATCACAATCATTAGTCGTAAGTTTGTATCAAGTACGTAAGCACGGCGCGATTACTATTTATAGCAAAATTATGGTCTAATTATTCATTGTTTTGACAGATTTTTCATATCAAAAAACGTCACAAAAACATGTCTTTCGATCATAAAATTCTATATACCAACTTAACCAAATTTTGTGTCTTTCGGGCGTTATTTCACATTCCAGTCGTTGCTGAGTAAAAATATCACAGTCCGCTTCAATGAGTAAAATCCTATTCCATGTTGAGAAAACTTGGCTCAACGTTGAATACATTTGACTCAACCAAGTAGGATTTTTCTCAATTAAGCCTAATAAGAGCAAAATTATTTTAAGAGTGTGCTGTAGCAATTTAAAATCGTGACCGTTCACTAAGAGATTATAGAGGAGAAAGGGGTCCTTAAAAATGTTGATGCCCTAAAAAACCTTACATTTACCGCTGAAATTGAGTCTGCGATAATTTTCTGTGGGGCTGACGGTTATATTTCTCTAGTAAAGGGGGAGCCAATTCTTAGGTCCAAAAGGGAGCCTCGAATTTTTTGCGATACAATTATTTTGCATAAGTACCCCCCCCCCCCGTAACAAGTGTTTGTGAACGGTCCCTAAAAACAAGCCAGAGAAAGCTTTCTGAAAATTTCCGAACGACAAAATTAAGTTGGTGGTAACAGTAATTTTTACTGCAGTCGTACATGCTCCATTACAAATACCATTGTACCATTACCATTAGGAGCTCGATTCCAGGTCTATCTTATCTCTTTCCAAAGTTGCTATACCTTTTGGTCCCTCATTGTCTATACTGGCCGTAGCATTACCTTAACTGGTAAACATCGATGACTTGGGAATTCCATGACTTTGGATATTGCCCTAGCTTGACTCGCTGCGTTGTCGCTTGCAATCATCATAATTGATATTATTTGTTAGTGTAATATGTTTTATAATTGATTTTACATCTTGTTTACTTGTACCTTTCGCATCAAAACAATTTGTAAATCGCTGCATCAAACTCCGCATGTGATCAGCTTTTCTGGGTAAGGTTCAATGCTTCAAAGCCACCATTTGTTAATTTGATGTACATTGTACTTCTCTAATATAATATGAAATAACGTATTTACATATGTGATTGCTCACCCCGAAAGAGGGAACTTTGCAGATGATATCAATTTTGATTTTATCATTTCATCCGTTATTAAAAGCATTTTCTAAGCTTTAAAATGACACCTTACCCATGTTACTTGTTAAAATTGATCAAGGCAATCAAATTTTATAACAGAAAATCTGCTGGAAATTCTTATTATTTTCTTTATTTTTTGCTGTCTACGAGGGTCATTCAAAAAGTTCTACCTGTTGTATCATAACTTTTGTTCTATTAAAGATAGCTACTTGAAAAATGGTACAAATATAGCTTAGAATGTCATCTACATATGATCAAAATATCTAATTAATACCTTTTCTAGATTTGTGCAGGTGTCCTGAAAACCACGGTGAGATTTGGTACACCGGAAACGGTCAAAATATGTGCATCATTTTTAAAACTGGCTCAGGTACAGTAAATTAAAAAGGTCATAATATAGCCATGTAGTATTGCTATACAATAAAAATTATATAAAGCATAAGAATGGACATACAATGTACGGGATGATTAAAAAATTGACCCAAACTGAAAATAATGGACACCAACAAGCACAACAATAAAAAAGAACAAATAACCCATGCAGACAAATTATCAAAATCACTAAAGATACAGTTTAGGAAGAAACTGACTTTAACAAAACAAGATGTAAAATAGTGACATTATGAAGCTTTATTTTTGAAGAAATTTTCATAGTACATCATAAAGGAAACTACATTTGATTTTTTGACCAAAAATTGTGGTGTATCATCTTTAAATGTTGTTTTTGACATAAAAAACGCACTTGGAAAGTCAGGTCATAGAGAAGCATGCTATGCTAATATTCGTAACCTAAGAGGATACCAGACACCTTTTCAAATATTGGGATTCTGGGTAATTTCTATCAGTAACAAGTTTACTTTATCAGTTGCATATGACTTGTTGGACTATTAGGTTCACTTTCATTCCAATTTTGTTCAGTAACTTTCATGATTTGTGGGTATACAGATGGTTATTCATACATTAGCTGCACATGTAATTTCAGGTGCAATGTCATATGATATTTCACCGTTTCCGGTGTACCAAATGTTACTGTGGTTTTCTGATCACCTGCAAAAATGTAGACAAAGTATTGATATGATTTTTAGACCACATGTAGACAACATACTGAGCTATATTTGTGCCAATTTTCAAGTAGCTACCTCTAACAGAACAAACGTTATGATACAACAGGTAGAACTTTTTGAATGACCCTCGTATTTTCACCAGTTTCTCGAAAGTTTTCTGTCGCAAAGTCCCCCTTTTCGGGGTGAGTCATCACAATTATTTGAGAACGTCTGAGGTTTATACTGGTAGCTTTTTATTGTATTTTTGTAACATGTCGCAATACACACTCTTCATCTTGATTACACAAGAAATTTATCGTAGAATAAATTAAATCAGAAAATAATCATCAATATTAATAGAGATATCATCATGATCATGAACTATAAAGAAATTCACTGAAGTGTAGATGTATGTATGGCGTAATAGACCATATCTATAATTGACATACTCCCGCCGTTGATGGGGTAAATCCACAGAATCTGACGGGGAACGGAACTCAGAGCGAGAGCAAGTTGTGTATTTATCATACTTAGCCTCGTTCTGAGTTCCGATTCCCCGTCCGGTTCTGTGGATTTACCCTATCAACGGCGGGAGTATTATGTCAATTATAGATTAAATTGATGGTTGGATACGAACCTTGGCTGAAGAGGCAGATCCGATAACAGCCATCATCACTGAAGCCAACAGAATCAACAGCAGTATAATCTTCACGGTAACGCCGGCTCCATGGTTAGAATTATGCGGCCAGATAAATCTCATGGTAAAACACGAGGCTCACGGCTCACGACGTTACATCACCCGACAAAGAAATAACAAGCTTCGTCATCACCGTAGCATAGTAGGATCATATAATCTGTAAAGGAATTGTAAAAAAATGATTGCATGAAGAAACAATTGAGATAAAGTTATTTTATGAATAAATAACGCAAAGAAAACGTGTCCTAAAATAGTCAAATAACTACAAAAATAATAGTTAATACCGGATATTCATACGCAAGAAGCAAATTAGATTAAATGTCTTGCTCAAGGCCTATATATTCACCGTTGTCGTTCAATCAGCTTTACCTTTCGACCTATTGATAATAAATACGATAGCTATTATTATATGCAGTCCTTGTACACACTAAGTAACAATCGTGACTACCAATCTAATGTTACTGAATCGTGAATAGTGCATATATTAATATCAAACGAGAATCGTTCTAGTCATGGTTCCAATCATGCATTCTGTTGCTGCTTTACTCATTTTTTAATCATTTCGTTTCTCGCTCAAATTTTTAACCTAAAAGCATTTTATATCGATTACGAATTAGGAGATTGAAACTCAAGTTCTAATGAAGTAGTTCTGACATGTAAAGTCTGACAGTTGTTTAGAACAACAAATCCTTCACTGCAAGAACAAAATACTTCGTAAAGCCTTATTACTCAGGCACGTATATTTAGGATCAAAGTGCTTGAAATAAAGATTCTCAAATAAAATCCCTTGGGGAGTCCAATCACACAATTCAGTAGTTGCTATACTATTTTAAACTGCCGGAGACTTTTTTCTATATTCATGCCCAAAATATGCTTAGAATCATACAAACTTTTACCATTTATAGAAGCCTTTATTTGTATGACCAAATGCCCTTTGGGAGGGGATCCCATATATTGACCATCCCAACCCGTTTACAATCAATTAACGCTTCCACCAATTACATGCATGATGACAATACCGGTAGGTAATGAACTTGTTGTGTGTTATAGCGAACATGAACTTGGATTTCAACTGCCCGAGGTGGTGAAGTCTTTCATTTGATGAGGAAGTAATACCCAATGTATTGAAATTCGTAGTAGGGTGTTGATAAGGTCGTTTAGTGGCCAACGAATTATTTAGAACATGAGCCGACACAGAATGACAAAATTAAATGGAACTTTAAATCTCCAGACACAAAACCGGGGATACAAAGACATTTACATTTTGAAACCTTTGAAATATTATCACCTAGCAATACGCCGGGACAGTTGTGACGTCATAATTTATGCACAATGGCTTACACGTGCGTTTTGGACCCAAACAAATGATCGTGTCCACTAATCATACGTAATAACACAATAGGCACATGTAAACATACAATTCAGACTGATTTTTCTCGGTTGGAAGACAAAA
>JXSR01S074700.1:37595-48759 GCA_000969725.1 Ophiothrix spiculata | reverse complement strand
TATTATATATACCAGGGAGATCAAAATTCAAAGAGAAATATGGGGATATGGATAAAATAGATAAAATAAGAAATAAAAGATATCAAAAAGCAGAAATAATACATAAGAACCTTGAAAGTCTGGTGTAACTGGTTACCTTCTTATTGTGTAATGTTTTTCTTGAACCAGCTCCTTGAAATTCCTGATATATCAAAAAGCAGAAAAAATACATAAGGTTAAAATATCTCAGCTCTGCCTACCTGTATTTTTGTCATACAGCAATCATTTACCATGAGGAAGGTATCAATGTCAGAAGAAATCCTATATTTCCTTAATCCTTAATGTTCATAAAATCCAAGCTTGATACTGATGATACTGTAGTCCGATGTAACAAAATTATGCGCAGTTACTTCTGTAGGTATAACAGGACATTTTAAATGTTTCAGTTTCAAAAACGTATATAAATGTAATTCTCACAGAGGTGGTCCAAACTCAAAAGAGCATTGATAATACTTTGAAGAAAAAAATGCATAAATTATGCAGCTCGTTAACCTCTCTGTGAAGTTTAAGTACATCGATAGTTACAATCCGATTCCAATTACATCAGATCCACGGGTTGAATACCAGACGTGTCTCGGTACATGTAATGAAGATACCACAAGACCGCACATCAATATCGTCACGGGTATTGACAAATCCTCCGATAGAACATCTATTAGATATCTGTTAAACGTCACACCTAAATAATTAAAGATGATTTTTTTACAAGTTATCAATAATTTTACATCCTTTACATCAAGGCCTCATATCCATGCGTGTCAGAAGCCCGGAACAACAGCAGGAAGTCGGCTGGTCCTGCGTGCATGAAATCATCCATGGAAGTGACAAAATTCAATTCAAAATGTTGTCTTTAGTTGCTTGTAAAAGATTTTCCACCCAATAGCGTTTCACTCGAACCATGAAGTGACTGCTTTGTTTCTCTGTCGTCACGGTACAATCTATAACTTAGAGTCCTCTCTTTCTTATTTGTTCATGGCTTAGATCAGGTACATTTTTGTACATTCCTACACACTACGCATGGTTAACATTTGATTATTCAAGTGATTGTTTGCTCTGGTGTTTTATAGATAGTTACAATTTTTATCAAAACTGGAATGTAGACAGTAGTACTGGTAGTCCAAATTTGATGATTGTTTGATTGCTTGAATAAATACGATTTAGATAATAATGGATTGTTTAAACAGTAGATAGTAGTAATTGTTATCAGATCCCGATTCATCTTAACATTTTTTAAACGGAGAAGTGGTATCAATGCCATAAAAATAGCTGAGAAATATTGGTGACACGACCATGATAGCTCATGATCATGATGATATGATGACATTACTTGTTATTTGTAACAAATTTATGAAGAAGTTTAAATTATTAATTTTTAAGGGTTTAAAAAAGGGAAATTGTTGAAGACATAAGTACCTCATACATGTCTTACTTGGACTGATTAGTGGTAATGATTTAATGACGTATCACTGCCTGTCACTGATTTTTTTTTCAATCACTTCAGAACAAGGAAGTGAGAATAGCGATGGCACCTGAACAAATGCGCCGTTTTACAATTGACCTAAATATTTTACGTCCTAGCATGAAAGTCTAAATACTTACTAATTAGTAGTAAACAATAAAATGGGGACACGGTTTTGTATAGATGATTTGCATACAATTAAACCTTAACCGCCACTTTAAAAAAAAATGCACTGGTAAATTATACAGAAACGCACCCGTGAGAATCGACAATGGAATAGAAATCTTAGCACCAAAAGTAAACAACAAATTATTGTTAACATCAGTACAAATTAGTTAGAGAATTAATTACAAGTTTACTACCATTTGGAAATAATCAAATGATGGATTACACACTAAATAACAAAAGAAATTAAATTTGATCAGATTAGAATAATTTATAGTTGCAATTATAGTAATAATACTAAATAACCAAGGGGCACTCATTACAATCATATTCTGCAAGTCGCAATTGAACTTGATCAATTCCGACAATTTGTGCTGAACAATTGCTATTGTTACACATAATGTTGCTACAATTGATTCCTCCGGCATAGAATTAAAACTTATTTCCTCTATTTTAAGATTTTTGGTCGGTTTTTAATGTAAATAGCTAATCTATTGTGGTTGGTTTAATTGATGAGGATGGTGAACACCTAAAAGTATACAGGGTTTCCCAGAGAAATACTTACAATCTTTCGGAGTGTAATTTTCTTGTGTTTAACGGATAGTCAGAAAGTATGTAAAGGTTGCATCCTATAGTCCATGAATTGAACTGTAAGATAAGATACCGTTTGTTTCATTTCAATCGGTAGTGTACAACAAAAGTCATGTTTTATCAAATATTTGGGTGGATTTTTGTCTGGTTCAATTTCATCATTATTGCTCATAATGCAGAGGGGTGTTTCTGAATGGATTAAACATGGGTCACCTTGGAAAATGTATCACATCTGTCTTATTTTTTCATCAAATTTGTTCATTTTTTCAGCATAGATAAAAGATGGCATGCACATAATAAACTAGTAAACATTGTTACGGTTGAGTCAGCAGATCAAGGACATTACTTCATTAAAGAGGAACTTACACAATGATCGTGAAATTGGACCAGAAAATTTTACATTCAATATTTGACAAGCTATAACTTCTGTTCTAGATTACCGATGTACTATAAAATAACGCCTTAACATATTTTCTGACTATCCGGTAAAGCCATGAGGCTTTACACGCAAATATTGTTACGTTTTTTGTGGGATACACTGTACTTTTTATATCAATTTTGCCTCCCCTGATGCACCGACCATATTACCTGGTACACTAAAACCAAAACTTTTTCATCATGTCGGAAAGCGTTTAAATCAAAGACTCCATTGAATAAATAAAATGTATCATGGTTTGTTTCAATTTAATCATTTGGAAAATTTCCTATGGTAATCAAACATAAACAAAGAGCATTTTTAAATGCATTTGAATAAGCTTTCGAGTTGGTTTCCGTTGCAAAGATCCAAGTCTACCTTATCAACAAATGATTAAGATTTCTTTTTATAAGACAAAAGATTAAAGATTTCTTTTTGAATGAAATTATCATGGCAGTATGCATGGTTATGCATGAAAGAAACCCCTCAATTTTACCTCAATTTCCTAACGGCTTAACAAGCGAGTTTGCTGCTAAAAATTATTTTATTTTATTATATTATTAAGTACTCAAATGAAAGCCGATATGAAACTTTAGAAACCAAAATCTAGCCTAAAAGTTTAGAGTATCCGATTTAATTTAATTGTTTAATGTACTCTCTCGTGTTTGGAGCATTTACTTCTTTAATTAATTACTTTTTTTCCTACAATTTAGACAAGCAATACACACGATAAAAGTGTATAAATACGCTTACAGATTTTTTTTTTATTATATTGGGAAAACTTTTCTGACTAATTGATTATATCAATATGAAAATCCATTATGCATACAAACCCGAGCAAAAATTGTCAAAAATAGTTTACTAATTTCGATTTTATTTCGGCAAATGTAATTGTACCTGTGAAAGTTCAAGTAATATTTTTTTAATCTCTACCCTTTTGTAACGGATGTTTGAAGAGGATGGTAAGAAGTTGTACTCATACTCTTCATTTGAATTATTGGATTGAATCTTTGATAATAATTTTTTAAAACGTTCATGCTTTTGTGACAGATTCGACAAACAATACACACTAAAGCAGTAAAAATAAACCTTGAAAAACAAGCAAGTATACTTTAGGTCCCATGATCCCATCCAACATTTTAGGGTTAAATTTAGGTTAGGATTAATGGGAAGGGATAGGGACTTAGGGTTAGGGGTACCGTAAGGGTTAGGGTTAGGGTGAGGATGGGGGCCAGGGTAAAGTATACTTTTTACAAACTATAACATTTTTTATATCTTCATGATCTACTCTGCTTTTTAAGTTTGTAAAGATATGTTTTGTGAGGTAAAATTAAGAGGTGCATCCAAATCTATTTTCTTTGTCTTTTCATTATCACATGGTCTGCTGATATTCTATATGCATTTTTCCATCACTCTATTGGGTGGTATAATTGGATTATTGAAAACTGTTGTGTCGGAATGATTTTAACAAAAGTCAATATTTTCTATTACCAAATGGATAAAAATATTTTCACTTATTTGTAAACACGTAGCTAAAATCGACATGATCAATTTCTTTATTTAGCAAGATCTACATAGGTGTTAATTAGTCAATAGTTTTATTTACCTGTTACAAAAGAATTTCATACAGTTGAATATATTATTTTCATACTTATGGAATTAACCTAAACCTAAAAACATATCAAATGTCAATATTTTGTGAGTGCGAACAAACTTTTATTGGATAATTCAAATCAATTTCGATGTATTCTTTATTTCTGCTTGTTATCATTTAAATACAGTATATCCATTGATTTCCCGTACAGACATCATAGAAAAACACGAAAGTATGATTATCATTGATTTAGATAAAACTTGGTTTGTAAGACAGGGCGGGGATTGTTTCTGCATTTTACAACCCCTTAAAATGGAGACAAACACCACCTTTCACAATATAGTATGTTAATATACATTTAAGGTTATATTCAAGTTTATTTAACAACAATGTACATAGCAGCCAATGGCAGAATTACATACATTTTACAATGTATATATAGTTAAAACTTATTTGACGGAAAGCACCTTGCAGTTTGATCAAAATTGTGATTGGTAAATTGGTTTTTGCTCACTTACAAGCTTTATTTCGCCATTGTGTTACAAACAACTCGTTATCTCACTTCGGGTGACAGTTTTTAATCAGGATAATCAAGGTATGGCGTATATAATTTGACTGTCGATATGTCAAAATCGACGCTCTTGTGACCAATGTTTGATGCTGGATGACTGACTGACTGATTTGAGGCGCTGGGGTTAAGTCTTGCCTCCCTTCTCTGATTACATTTTCATTAGCAGAAACGTTTTTCATGAAATAGGTTCATATTTTATTTCCGTGTGAATATGTGTTCATATGAATAGGCCTTAGCACTAATACAGGAGTTATTTTCATCCACTTTATCGTAAATTGTAATTAATTTTGTTCGTGATCATGTTGTCAAATGTTTATTGTGTCATTTAGATAAATATGCATCTACTCTTACCTTCCATTAATTTGGCATTTTTATACCTGTCTTTCCCACCTAAACTTGATGATGATGATTCTGATATTCATTTTTACACGCCCCAAAGAAGTTAAGATTGAAATGTCTATTTGTATTAGTAACCTGTCAATATCAATAACATTGTTAATGTCTCTTGGGTTCTTTTATACCTCCTATCCCGTGTCTTTGGTCTTTGCTGGGGAGCCATTCCCAGTCTCACTTTACATCTGATAATGTATGTCGAGTCACATTGATGTTGACTGTACATTAACCTTTTTAACTTACAGGTAACGGAAAGGTGACTTGCAGAGTGTAGCACGTGATCAGAAAATTGGGATCAAAATTCGGCAAGGTTGGCTTCCAATGGAAGTAACGCTCAATGAGGGTACGGGTGACCCTCAGGTCTGGACTTAAGTATAAATGAAATTGCAGACTAGACTTAAAGACTCAATCTATGGAAGCATGGTTCATTCAACTTTCGGGATTCAAAGAGAAATCTGCAAGTTTTTTTCACATAACAGGGTAGGTAGGTTATAGCATTTGTCAAAACGGAAACAGTTACGTCAAAATGAAAACTGCATATCAAGTCGTTCTGTCATCCGATACGTGGAACAGTAATAAATATTTTCATCTCATATCTCATCTCATATCTTTATTTCCATAAAATACAACAAAATATAACATTAAACACAACAGTTTTATGGAGGAAAGGACTGGAAGGCCAGTAAGGCCTGATAATAGTCCTCCCCTGAAATAAATCACAAGTTCCAGACAAAGGCATAGAGAACAGACAAAAAAAAACACGATTTAATGCCTAACAACACGCCCATTCAAACAAGACAACACAAATGACAAGCTCAAAGTAAAGGATTTATTTATAATGTTGGATCATATTTTGTTTAAGTTGGTTTCGAAATATTTTTACATTTTTCGATTCTTTTATCTCACATGATAATGAATTCCAAAGGAAAGGGCCACGTGCTCTGATTGCTTTGTCAGAAAATGACTTTTTATGAAAATTGATGTCCAGATTTTAAAGTAATAGACTTATTAGTAAATTGATTTCATTCATAGAGTATCATTTTTTAGACTTTATTCTTTTTATAATAATTACATATGAAGCATTGTTTATAGAATATGCTGAATAGACTGAACTAAGAGCACAAATCTTTCATTAAGGGGTCTTCTGGCTCCAGGTTCTTTTTATATTTGTCTTTCTTATTTCTTTTCTTTCATTTTATGGGGGGTCTGGAGTTAATAAATGTTCTGCATTGAAATGTATGAAACTAGGAACCATATATTTACACGTGATGGCATTTTCGGGTCTAAGTACTCAAACGAAAGCCGAAATGAATTTTAGAAACTAGACCTAGAAGGTTGACATGTCTGATTGAATTCGATTGTACATTCTCTGGTTTGAAGCATATGACTTTACGAATTAAAATTAAAGTTTCAAATACTTTTTCTGACAACTTGGACAAGCAATACACATTGAAGTGTACATAGGGTAGGAACAAAGTTTTATTTTTCAACACGAATGGCGATTACTTGCTGAATCTCAATACACCCACAAATAAGTCTTAGGTAGATATGTGTAAGTTCCCTTTCCTAGTTTTAAATGTTTGTGTTACAAAAAGGAAAACAACTGCACTTAAAACTTTTGTTTTGTGAAAAAGTGTGCAGTTTTTGGCAACAAATATCGACAAAATCAACTCGAAATCTTCAAAGGCCTCTCAGTTATAAGGTGTACCGACTTGTTGTAAAAACGGTGTCTGGTTTCGAAATTGTGTTATAAGTATTTTTATGTTGTAATCACCCTTCGGGTGGCAGTTTTTAATCAAGATATGGCGTAAATAATTTGATTGTCGATATGTCAACTCGACGCTTGATACTGGATGTCTGACTGACTGGTATGGGGCGCAGGGGTTGAGTCTTGCCCATGTTCCCCGATTCATTACCAGAAACTTTTCTTGAAATAGGTTCAGATTTTATTTCCGTGTGAAGATGATGTATTTATATATAAATAGGCCCAGTACTAACATACTAGGAGTTATTTTCATCCACTTTTAATATCATGTTTATCGTAAATTGTAGTTAATTTTGTTCGTGGTCATGTTGCCCGATGTTTATTGTGTCATTAGAATGTTAGATAAATACTAGTATGCGTTTGCATACCGTCAATTCGTTTTTATACCTGTCTTTCTTACCTAAATTCATATCTGATGTTGAGTCTTATCATCTGTTAAAGCCCAAAGAAGTTAAGATTGAATACGTCTATTTGTATTAGTAACCTGTCAATATTAATAAGTTAACATTGTTAATGTCTATTGGTATTTTTAAATACCTCCTATCCCGTGTCTTTGGTCTTTGCTGGGGAGCCATTCCCAGTCTCACTTTACATCTGATAATGTATGTCGAGTCACATTGATGTTGACTGTACATTAACCTTTAGCAACTTACAGGTAACGGAAAGGTGACTTGCGGAGTGTAGCACGTGATCAGAAAATTGGGATCAAAATTCGGCAAGGTTGGCTGCCAATGGAAGTAACGCTCAATCAGGGTACAGCTGACCCTCAGAAATTGCAGACTAGACTTATATGTTTCTGAAAGACTTAATCTATGGAAGCATGGTTCATTCAACTTTCGGGATTCAGAGAGGAATTTTGAAAGTTTTTTTTTTCATATGACAGGGTAGGGTTAATATAACAGTTGGTTAATATAGCATATGTGTACCGCCGCGGCAAAAGGGTCCAGTTGTCGGCTCGTACATGTTGCTCCTTGTAGCATATCTAATGTATGGTATTTGTATACATCAGATATGCTACAATGAGCAACATGTAGGAGTCGACAACTGGACCCTTTTGCCGCGGCGGTACACATATGTTAAAACGGAAACAGTTACGTCAAAATGAAAACTACATATCAACTGATCAAGTCGTTCTGCCATTTCATACGTAGAACAGTAATCAATATTTTAAAGTAATAGACTTATTAGTAAATTGATTTCATTCATAGACATAGAGTAACATTTTTTAACTTTATTCTTTTTAAGTAATTACAAATGAAGCATTATTTATAGAATATGCTGAATAGACTGCACTATAAGAGCACAGATCTGTCATTAAGCGGTCTTCTGGCTCCAGGTTTATTCTTTTTTATATATTGTTCTTTTCTTCTTTCTTTTCAATTATTGGCTATGGAGTTAATATTTTTTAGCACTAGAATGTATAAAACTAGGAACCATATATTTACTCATTTATCTATATAGCTATTCATTCGGCCCCTAAGAGTGCCACGTCCTTACAATAGCAGAAATTGTTAACTCAAAAATCGGTCTTATCGATGAGACCCAGGCACGTCTAACACGTGATGGTATTTCCAAGTTTAAGTACTCAAACGAAAGCCGAAATGAAACTTTGGAAACTAGACCTAGAAGGTTGACATGTCTGATTTAATTCGATTGTACATTCTCTGGTTTGAAGCATATGACTTAACGAATTAGAATTAAAGTTTCAAATACTTTTTCTGACAACTTGGACAAACAATACACATTGAAGTGTACATAGAGTAGGAGGCCCACGAGTAGGAACACATTTTTATTTTTCAACACGAATGGCGATTACTTGCTGAATTTACTTGCTGGGCGCACCATTAGACTCTCAGGGGGAGGGGAGGCTGGAAGTTTTCTAAAAAAAAAAGTTGCCTCGCCATGTCAGCAAAAAAAAAATAACTTGCCTCACATGTGAGCAAAAAAAAAAACTTGACTCACTAAATGAAAAATAAGAAAAAAACTTTGCCCGGAAGTATTGCTCAGAATGCATTGAAATACGTCAAAAATAGCCAAATTTTCCGGGCCTTCGCCCCTGGACCCCTTAATTAAGATTCAAAAATGTCTGTAATTACATCAATTTGCGTGTTTTTTCAGGAGCTTAGCCCCTAAACCCCCCCTACTAGTTGTGCACCAGATATGTCTCCATAATGTACGAAAAGTTAAAACAAAAACTTGGCTCGCGAAGTAAAAAAAAAAATAAAAACTTGACCCGAGGCCAAAAAAAGTTGCCTCCACCCATTTTGCCAGCCCCCCCCCCCTGAAAGTCAAGTGGTGCGTCCCTTAGACCAGGCTTAGGTAGGTATATATGTACGTTTTTAATTGATTGAGTAAGTAATTCTAATTGATTGTGTTACAAAAAGTAAAATGAGAACCAATGCACTAAAACGTTTCGTGAAATATTGTGCAGTTTTGGCTTCAAAAAAATCAACCAAATCAATTCGACATCTTCAAAGGCCTCTCAGTAGTCAAAACTAAGGTTTTCCGACTTGATGTGAAACGGCGTCTGGTTTCGACATTGTGTTACAAGTTGTAAATCTCACTTCAGGTGACAGTGTTTAATCAAGATAATCAAGATATGGCGTAAATAATTTGACTGTCGATATGTCAAAATCGACGCTCTTGTGACCAATGTTTGATACTGGATGTGTGACTGACTGATATGGGGCGGAGGGGTTGAGTCTTTAAGTACATTTTTATTAGCAGAAAGTTTTCTTAAATAGATTCATATTTTATTTCCGTGTGAAGATAATGTGTTTATATATAGTAAGCCCAGTAAGATTTGCTTTCATCCATTTTATCGTAAATTGTAGTTAATTTTGTCCGTGGACATGTTGTCCGATGTTTATTGTACCGTTAGAATGTCAGATAAATCTGAAATCGTCAATTCGTTTTTTATACCTGTCTTTCTTACCTAAATTTATATTTGATGTTGAGTCTTATCATATGTTTAAGCCCAAAGAACTTAAGATTGAATACGTCTATAGTAACCTGTCAATATCAATAAGTTAACATCGTTCATGTCTCTTGGGTTCTTTTATACCTCCTATCCTATGTCTTTGGTCTTTGCTGGGGAGCCATTCCCAGTCTCACTTTACATCTTATAATGTATGTCGAGTCACATTGATGTTGACTGTACATTAACCTTTAGTAACTTACAGGTAACGGAAAGGTGATTTGCAGAGTGTAGAACGTGATCAGAAAATAGGGATCAAAATTCGGCAAGGTTGGCTGCCAATGGAAGTAACGCTCAATCAGGGTACATCTGACCCTCAGAAATTGCAGACAAGACTTACATGTATCTGAAAGACTCAATCTATCCGGGAAGCATGGTTCATTCAACTTCCTGGATTCAGAGAGGAATTATGCGAGTTTTTTTCCACATATAATAATAGGGTAGATTAAACCATGCAGTTACGTCAAAATGAAAACTGCATATCGATTCGTTCTGCCATTTGATACGTGGAACAGTAATAATTATTTTAAAGTAATACTAGACTTATTAGTAAATTGATTTCATTCATAGAGTATCATTTTTTAAACTTTATTCTTTTTACAATAATTACAAATGAAGCATTGTTTATATAATATGCTGAATATAGACTGAACTAAGAGCACAGGTCTCTCATTAAGCGGTCTTCTGGCTCCAAGCTCTTCCTCTTTTTGTATTTTACTTTTTTTATTTCTTTTCTTTCAGTATTTTTAATTATTGACTCCGGAGTTAATAATATTTAGCACTAGAATGAATAAAACTAGGAACCATATATTTACTCATTTTTCTAGCTATTCATTCGGCCTCAAAGAGCGCCACGTCCTTTAAATAGCAGAAATTGTAAAAATGAAAAAATCGGTTTTGTCGATGAGACCCAGGCACGTCTAACACGTGATGACATTTTCGGGTCTAAGTACTCAAACGAAAGCCGAAATGAATTTTAGAAACTAGACCTAGAAGGTTGACACGTCTGATTGAATTCGATTGTACATTCTCTGGTTTGAAGCATATGACTTTACGAATTAGAATTAAAGTTTCAAATACTTTTTCTGACAAATTGGACAAACAACACACAATGAAGTGTACATAGAGTAGGAACACATTTTTTTTAAAACACGAATGGCGATTACTTGCTGAATCTTAATGAGTCTTAGGTAAG
>JXSR01S074700.1:25818-37545 GCA_000969725.1 Ophiothrix spiculata | reverse complement strand
AACACACAATGAAGTGTACATAGAGTAGGAACACATTTTTTTTAAAACACGAATGGCGATTACTTGCTGAATCTTAATGAGTCTTAGGTAAGTATAATTTGTAAGTTCCTATCACAATTCTAATAGGTTGTGTTTCAAAAAGCAAAATGAGAACCAATGCACTAATAATTTCGTGAAATATTGTGCAGTTTTAGGCTAAAAAATCAACTCGATATCTTCAAAGGCCTCTCAGTAGTCTAAACTAAGGTGTTCCGACTTGATGTGAAACGGCGTCTGTTTTCGACACTGTTTTACAAGTTATAAATCTCACTTCGGGTGACAGTTTTTAATCAAGATAATCAAGATATGGCGTAAATAATTTGACTGTCGATATATCAAAATCGTCGCTCTTGTGACCAATGTTTGATACTGGATGTGTGACTGACTGATATTGCCTCTGTTCACTGATTTAAACTTTTTTTTTTAAAGTAGGCCTACATTTTTATTAGCAGAAACTTTTCTTGAAATAGGTTCATATTTTATTTCCGTGTGAAGGTAATGTGTTCATATATAAATAGGCCCAGTACTAACATACTAAGAGTTATTTTCATCCACTTTATCGTAAATTGTATTTAATTTTGTCTGATGTTAAGTGCGCCATTATAAAATGTCAGATAAATCTGAAATCCTCAATTCTGACCTAAAATTCATATTTGAAAAAGTTAAGATTGAATACGTCTATTTGTATTAGAAAACTGTCAATATCAATAAGTTAACATTGTTCATGTCTCTTGGGTTCTTTTATACCTCATATCCCGTGTCTTTGGTCTTTGCTGGGGAGCCATTCCCAGTCTCACTTTACATCTTATAATGTATGTCGAGTCACATTGATGTTGACTTTACATTAACCTTTAGTAACTTACAGGTAACGGAAAGGTGACTTGCAGAGTGTAGCACGTGATCAGAAAATATGGATCAAAATTCGGCAAGGTTGGCTTCCAATGGAAGTAACGCTCAATCAGGGTACAGCTGACCCTCAAGTCTGGACTGAAATAGAATGAGGAATTCCAGACATAATTACTAAACTAGTGCATGTATGATATATCCAAAAAAACTAGAATAGTTCATTCAAACGTCTTAGAAAATGTTGTCTACAGCCAACAAATTGCATTGCTTTTTAAACTGTAAACACCCAAAATTTACATTGAACTGCTTTTCTTTTGTTCAAAAAATTATTGAAATTCATTATTCATCAATATTCTTGCTGTTGTATATATTTATTATGTACTTGCATGTAATTCGATTAAATCTTGTCGTGCAACACTTGGATTTGACGCTTCCTTCATTAAAAAAGCAACTCATCCTACGGCTATGCGTTTAAACATTCATTTAGACAAACCGAGTAAGATAACCCATAAATGACAGAAAGGATGACATAGGACAGGCACATTTTGTCTTGCCAACAAGAGAATCTTCACCGGGGATAACCCATTTGGTCTGTCATGTCTGTAGAAGGAAACATACGTTCTTAAGGCCTTAAAATGTTATGGCAAAACCCGTTTCAGTTGATACTTTAAGGATTAGTATAAGCCTGATATGACTTTCAAGTTTCAAGTTTGGATATCTACTTTATTTGTTACGCTATACTTTTGGTGCGTCCGATAGAGATAGTACAATAACACAGATTTCTAACACATTAAGCATTGTAATCAGTAATAGTTTATAATAGTTTAATAGTTGATACATCATAATTTAAAAAACAGTGGCTCCACAATGAAATTCCTTCCTAGTTCCGTCAAAACATGCGCTTAACCCTAACTCACTAAAAGCCAAAACTATATCTCCTCGATTCTTACAATATTAAAAATCTCTCTGTTTTCACGAATTCGATCATGAGACTCGAACCTGGGACCCCTTGCACCCCAATACAATGTTAAGCAATACCAAGCTACATGATGGGCACTGCCTCCCAATTGTGACGTATTTGGACTTCATTTTTCATTTTCTCATGTAGGATTTTGTGGGTATCAACAGCGTTTACAGGGATTGTGTTCGCTAGAGTTCTGAAAGGGTCAGTAAAATGAGGAAAAAAACATAACCTTATTATGGTGTGTTATGTTGACTGATTTTTGCTGAATCCAGATCACATCACTTTATCAAGTTGATTGTATTTTATAACTTTTCACCATCCTGATATATACACCAGCTATCATTTTTATCTCTAAGCTATACCATGCTTTCATTTTTTTATCATTCTGGTTTGATTCGGATGTCATTATAACTGATATATCTTGATGTATGGTATGGATTATGACCTGATTCTGGCATAAACCATGGCGTATAATATTACACTACCGGACATACACGCAAATCATGTTCAAGTGCAAGATCAGGAAGCATCTGGTTTTTAAACAGACCTAGATCTAGAAATTAAACTGGAGCCAAAGTTAAGAGAGCTAGATAAACGGAGATTCAAATATTTACAATATGTCCAGGGCACCCATCTAGTGAAAGATTTTCAACAATTTTACGGGGCTTACATCCATTTAAAGTTCTCTCATTCCCTTTAATTTTAAGGAGTCACAACCACGACTGGAGGCTGATCAATAGCTTTTCAGTTTAAACCATCCTTTATGTAAAAACAGAATTATACTAAATTTTACTACAAATGGTTCAAATTAGGTTTGGAAAGAGAGATAACCCTAAAGCTCCTAAGGGTTATAAAAAGCTACAACTTACAAGAGCAAATCACCAAAATCGCCTAAGTCCGAATACACCATAGACCGGGGTCCCATATGGGCACGAAATCGCTGCCTAAGCAGTGCTTTTCGGGTGGCTTGGTATAGGTGGACACGGGATTGGGAAGCGAGAGGTCCCTGGTTCGAGCCCCGGTGGAAACCACCAATTTTGACACCCTTATTACCGAGGAGATAATAATCCTGAAAGCGTCTCTAGTTTTGGTCCAGAAATTTTAACCTGGTGTGATAAACGACACACAGAAAATATTTGTCCCTTGACACTCAATAGGGACTATTTTACTCTAGTATTCCGACTAGAGTGAAACGTGCTAGACCAACTTGAGTGTCATCTGAGAGGCAAACTTTTTCTGTGTGGATGTAAAATGCAATGCAGGAACCTCTCCTTTCCCTCTTTGACTGTTGTCAATCACATTCCATCTCGAATACTATCATGAGGAATACTACAGGTGAAAAAGGAGTCAATCGATGATGATGTTGTTGGAGTCGATTGAAAGATAACCCATTCCATAGCGGATGATATGACTGTGCCACCGTATTGGAAGTGTTTAACCCGAACGACATGCTGAATACATCAACGTTGGATTTAGCTCCTGACATTTGGAAGTTATGAGGTGCACTGTCTGGTGAAGAACTTAAAGACTAAAACAAAAAATAACTTGTGAAATTCCACACATGACTGCAGCACTCATCATAAATCAAAGAATTTTTTGTTCAGAAGAGAACAGAAATGACAGAGAAGATTAGTTGTTCAATATTACAAAAGCAATTTTAGTTCTATGACCTTTGACCTAGAGGTTGACCTATTTCATTGACATTTGACCTATTGGTTTCTTTGAGTCACCCATGTGAATGAAGCCTAATTTGTTTATATGTTATCTTTCTATTCCTGGGAAATTCTGATTGGAAATGTGTTTTTGCCATCTGAAGGTCATTGTTGATCACCTGAACATTTCTGAATGTAGTCATTTGGCCGCAGATTTTGTATTTGCCGGTGTAGCAGGAATGTAAGTCCTCCATTCGTATTGTCCGGGTTTTACAGTAAATTATAGGCTAACAACTCTCACGCAACATTAGTTTCACGCTTTACTCCGTTATGGTCTATGGAAGGCGGACTACCATTTCAGGGGGACCTAGATTCCTTTCACACCGGTATAGCAGGAATGTCAGTCCCCTCTTCTTATTGGGGCGCTCTACACGGGAGTGCAAATCCAGATGAAAACGCATCTCCGTAAACCGCTTTGCAGCAAGACTGCGGCTACACGGGCGTCAGATCCGGATCTGCTGCACAGCACTCAGTGCACGCGTACGTGAAAGCGGTCTACGGAGATGCGGATCTCGGAGATGCGCATCTCCTACACTCTTAAAACGAAAGGATCAAATTTGATCCCATAAAGTATCAAATATGAGCTTATCCTTTTTGGGATCAAATTTGATCCTTTTTGGGATCAAATTTGATCCTTTTTGGATCAAAAAGGAGTGTATTTGATCCGAAAAGGATCAAATTTGATCCCAAAAAGGATCAAATTTGATCCCAAAAAGGATAAGCTCATATTTGATACTTTATGGGATCAATTTGATCCTTTCTTTTTAAGAGTGTAGATGCGTTTGCATCTGGATCAGCACTCCGTGTAGATCGCCCCATTGTTCGGGTTGTACAGTAAAGTATAGGCCAACAACTCTCACGCAACAATCGGTTCACGCTTTATTCCGGTCTATGGAAGGCGGACTACCATTTCAGGGGGACTTAGATTACTTTCACACCGGTATAGTCAGCGTTTGAAAAAATTGAATATAATACACTCTGAGAAAAAATGGTGCTAAAGGGGTTCTAAACTTGTCCTCTATATGGAACCCTATATGGGTCTTTAAGGAACCTAAATGAGTTCTAAAATAGCCGCTTAGCACCTTTTTAGGTTCTGTAATGAACCTTTTTAGGATCTTCAATTTTTAAGAACCCCTAAATTCTTCATGGTTCCATATAGAGGACAAAAAGGTTCCAAGTTGAACCTTTTGTTCTGAGAGTGTATGCCAAAGACAAATCACATGAATTGCGAACTTGAATCAGTTTTATGAATGAAAAGACTCGTCATCTATGAAGGTAGCATGTGTAATTTTGGTTGTTATTGTTGCTAACATCAAGATCTTTGACCTAAAGCATTACTTTACATGTAGTTAAAGTTTCGATACATCATAATTTCATAATCTGTGTTTACCTTAGAAAACACATTACCTTAGCTTAGAAAGTACATGAAAGTGATTTTTAACCCAGTCTATATCCTTTTTGATAATTTTGTTCATAAAAAATAGGACAACATCAATATTTTACTTGTGTAGAGTCAAGTTCATTTGCTTAAAATGAAGAGAACATTTTTGAACCAGCAAAAATCACGAAGCACAAGTAAGTTGGATTGTCGCCAGAGTATATGTCTACCTTGGAGAACCCTTGAGACATTTATGAACTGATTGTGACCCTTCATAAAGGGGAAATCAAAACAGGCAAATAAAAAAATGAAATTAAAATTATAAAAGAAATTTTACAAAAATGCAATTTCTAGTAAATTATAACATTTAAGTAACTTGTTCATAGAAGAATTAATGAAACTGTCGTGTTAATTAATGGCAGTACCAAAGCGGTTACGTGTATAGTCCTTCATTGGTGTTGAGCAGCCAAAAGAGAGAGTCAGTGGAATTATGCACGGTAATAAGGGAAGCATCCGGTGCATTGACTCTCTCTTTTAGCCGTATATCTTTTTTCAATTCACTTGGCTTGAAACATTAAAAGCTTAGGCAGTAATACTTGTATGCTAAACAGCTAAAAGAAACAGGGCGATTAATCAAAGACTCATCTACTAAATTCATAACTGACACTGAGATAACTGACATGTTTGTCCAAAAGACAAAAAACTGCTGAAAAGTCGCAGTTTGCTTAGTCAATGAAGTAATAATCCTTTCGGGGTTTTCCCACATTTCTGATGAAAACTTAAAAGACTATACGATCCAATAAATTCAAATACCAATATAAGAAACACCCCTTACACCAAGTTGAGTAACATTTTGTTTTCCACTGTTCTATTTTGTCAAGTTCTGCTATATTATTTCCACATTGTGCCACGAGTGATCTCTCTATCTGTTTTTATCATTTCCAGCACCTGTTTCAAGGCAAAGGGATTCACCAAGTATAACAGGATACAAAGACATGTGTAAATGTCACAAATAGGAATAGTCTCGCTTCATATTCAACAATTGCAACTGTTCTTACCCGACAATACTGGGGGTTATTTACCGACAAACTATAATAGAGACGACACAATCACATTATGGCCTATTGACCTGTTATTGTTGTTTGTTACCCAATAAACGTGCTTTCCCAAAGTCATCCCATTTAAAGCGATGGAAATTTCTTTTTCTCCTTAAATTATTCAAATCTGGTAAGTCCTATGCAATTTCATTTTACATCTAAATACTGTTTAATAGCTCTGTTCAATCTATACTGTATACTTTAGTAGATTTTTTTAATAACCCAACTTCTTCCCCAGTAGCCTGATATGACTCATCCCTCTTCCAGGATGAACCCATTCCGGAGGTACAATCTCATTTGCTGATAATCTGATCCTGCTCTCCTTAAACCGTTTAAGTTATCTCTTTTAATGTAAATTTGTAACAACACATCAAATCTACCAATGTTTATAAAGCATCATAACCATTTTAAATGCTAAAGCAGTTTGCAAATTGCGGTAAGTTTGGGTGATTTACACTTAAAATTTTGTTTGTGGGTGATTTACACTTCCCAAGTTAGAAAATAACAGTCAATTACCAGATATCGGGAAAATTTTGATCAAAACCTTCAAAAAAGGCAAAAATTTGAATTTTATTTTACTTGGTGATTTTGGGTATGAGGCTATTCTCTAAACGTATTTATTGATGCTATACAACGAGAAAAAGCCAAAGATTTGTTTGTAAAACTTCCTCTCACATCATAGATTGAAGAAAATTCAAAAGAAATTTGGAATTTTCATTAGGTCTCCTGAAAAGGCCGGTTCTAGAAATTCAACTATAGAGGGCAGTATTTATCGTTGTCGACAACGATAATTAAAAATAAGAGAATATCTAAATGTTTTGGTATATGGGGTTTAAATTTGACAATGAAACTTTGCATGCTGTCATTATTACCGCTAATACTTCAAATGATGCAAAAATCTCAAAATGTTTGGGGAAAAGTTTGGGGATGATGCTGAACTTGTCCAATGCCCTTTAAAGAAAGAAGAGAAGCTCCTAAAAGGACAGCTAACATCATGAATCAAAACAATTACCATCGCCTCATGAAATCTTGATGCTTCTTGTCAAATCGGGATGTCAATACCAATATTCAATGTGGACAATAATTGTCTGGTCTTTCGTGTCCACGACCCAGCAGTAATCCTTGGCTTGGATGGGAAAATAGTTTTCCACAATTATGATTGAGAAAACATGTTTAAACCTTTCCTGAAGTGACCCGTATTTTCAGTTAGATTTGCCTGCAAAAAGACAAAGACGGATGCCCGGGTGCACTTATAATGATAATCATATTTGAACTCAAGCTTCTGCCAAGAGAAATCAGCAAATTATGAGCATCAAGCACTTCAAATCAGTTCTCCTGGCCTTGTCCTTTGAAAATAACTCTTTCATCCATCATGTCCCTGTTGCTTCGGCTTCTAGCATACTTGTCAATTTGTCATTCATATATTCATATTTATAAGTATTTTTATTTCCATAAAATGCATAAAAAATATAACATGAAAAATAAACAGTTTTATGGTGGAAAAGACTGGATTGGTCCTCCTTGGAAGAAATTACTTAAGTTCCAGACAAATGAATAGAGAACGGACAAAACGATTAAATACCTGACAACACGTCCATCCAAACAAGACAACACAAAGGACATGCTCAAAGTAATTATAATTTTGGATCATATTTTGTTTAAGTTGGTTTCGAAATTGTTTTACACTTTTCATTCTTTTATCTCACATGATAAATGAATTCCAAAGGAAAGGGCCACATGCTCGAATAGCTTTGTCAATAACTGATTTTTTATGAAACTTGATGTCCAGATCATTCACATGTCACTTGTCATTCTTAGAATCAGAAAACATTCCCTTTTCTTTCAGTAAATGTTATACTTTTGTAACGTAGTCTCTCAAATTCTACGAGTGAATCAGTGGATTTTGGAAATTAAAGGAAAGTTTTTCTAAACTATTAAAAAATTTGAAGCATTAAGCTACCGTACTTGTGATTTATGACAAACGTTTGTTTTTTCTATATCACTGAATCATACAACGACAACATAAAGTACAACATATATGACTTCCACTGAATGTTGTAATGAATATCTAGACTCCGGAGATATGTATAACATTTTAATCTTGGAAAATACATTACAAAAATAACATTTTAGTTGGCCCACTTCAAAAGCATATATATAACTGATGAAAGCTACTTTATAAGCTATATTCTAAGTTACTTTTAAGTAAATAGATGTTTTTGAAGAAGCCCAACTGAAAAGGAAAAATACACAGTCACTCGTTTTATATTGAGCTTTCATCGACACTGGTGTTAACAAAAATCTGTTACACATTATTGAACATTTCTAAGACCTCGGTGCTTTCAGTTTCAACCGTTGGCCAAAACATATAGTGGCAACTGTTTCGAGTTTGGAATCCCGTATACTTTCAAACCTATTTTTCTTTTTTTAAACATTTTAGTTGGCCTACTTCAAAAACATTTAGTTATTTTAAAAAGTAACTAAATGCTTTTATTAGTTACTTTAATTAAAAAGTAACTAAATGCTTTTGAAATGGACCAACTAAAATGTTATTTTTGTAATGTGTTTTCCCAAGATTAAAATGTATACCTCCGGAGTCTAGATATTCATAACATTCAGTTGAAGTTATATGTTGTACTTTTATGTTGTCGTTGTAAGATTCCGTGATATAGAAGAAACAAACGTTTGTCATAAATCATAATGATATTTTTTTTTTAAGACAGCATATAGTGCACTTGTTTCATTACGAGATATCTCGTCGAAATCGTGAAATTATAGCGATAAATCACGACAGCCAAAGTCTCAAAACAGGCGGGCATCATGCAAGGGAACATAACAACCGTGAACTTGGACAAGAGTCAGAAAGATTAAAATTCTTTAAATACGATTGTGGAGTTTGTGTGTTTGCCTGTGAAGCAGGAAAGTACTAGTATCTTGAAACTTTTAAAACAAGAAAATTGACGGTCATAGATATGACATGAAAACTATATGTTTGAAATCACACCATAGTTTCAAGTTGGGTCATTCGTTAAATTAAAACGTAATTGGAGTAAAACAAACTTTAAAGTGCAAGTTATATGTTACCGATATACATTAATTACGGTCAACGGCTTTTGCATATTTTTTTCAAATCTCAAATTGCGTTGTATTTAGTTTAAGTTGACTATTTAAGACCTTTGTGAATTTTTGGTTGTGCAATTTCACGATCTTATATTGAAGCAACATCAAAATGTCCTACAAGAAAAAAATCATTATCATGATTATATTGCCATGCTATTCAGTAGCACCAAATAAGGCTGGTTCAAAGCCCACTATATGCTATAGAATCTAGAATATCATTTTTGCTTGCATAGAATATTCTACTGAATACATAATGTTCTTCTGCAGAGGACCTTCTAATAAAAAACAATCAATGATTGTTTTTACATTTTTCTTTGTATCACACAATTATTAATTTTTGGAATCCTGAAAAAAAACCGATTTAGTACAATTACATGCTTTTGTTTGTGTCGAAGGATACCATACCAAATTGACTAAATAGCATACTAAATGTTTGATGGTGGAAAGCGCTTGTCAGAAAATAAGATGGTTTGTGAATTTCCAATTTTTGTGGATGTCGAGACTCTAAAGATGACAGCATTATACAAATTTGTTTGATGTTTTAAATGTGTGAAGCTATTATAAAAACTTGAAAACGAAAGATCGGAATCGAGTAAAATAACAGACTTCAAAAGGGTAAAGGTTTTAAGCTGTTTTAATAACATAAAGTTGTACATGTCAACCAAATTCCAATGAAACAAACTAACTAAAACAATTAGAAAATGAATATTGCACGTGACAATATTTTCAGATTTGTCATTTAGCAGGTCAGTGAAAAGTCCAAAAATATTGTTAACATTTTTGCATTTAAATGCTGACTTTACGCTATCATATAAACATTTCAATAAATCATTTACCTCCGAATGAATTCCATTAAAACAATTACTGTATTTTTGCCTCTATTTCACATTATTTGTTTCCGTTGACATTGACCATGACCCCCATCCCCTAAGGCCCACTTACAAAATTAAATTGACCTCCCCCACAGAAAGTAACAAAAGGTTACAAAATGCAATTATGAAACGTTTCCCTGTTTGAAATCACCAAACACGAACTAAGGGACAAAAACAAGGTACATATTCTTCTTGGAACCAAAATACCAATTACGGGTATTGGAAAGACATATGAAGAGGGTGGGGGTTCTTCATAATGGGATCTTTTCGATAGTATTGTCAACAAGTAATATTTGAAACAATGTAATTTTTTTAATACCACATTTATGATTAAACGCTGATGATTTGTTGACATAAACATGACAAACATGAAAAATGCATTTTTTTTGTAGGGAAAGGTTTATATACATGTTTTCTCTGGTTCAATCATTGAAAGAAAGCATGTATATTAATTATTATGAAGTTTTAAGATAACTGCACACACACTCACACACCCCCCCCCCCCCCCCCCCCTCTTATATCTTTGGGCATGACAGAAAAAAAAGTATTACTTACTTTTTGCCCAGGTCTTATAATCAGCTTCTATATAATTATATCAACTCCAAAATTGTCTTTCCATAATATATTCCATTTCCTTGGTAAAAACAAGAGAACTGTCATGTTTTCAGCAATTCAGTAAGCCATTATGCATTATGTTCTGAAAATGTATAGGTGTTTCCATGGAAATCAAAATTCAGTATCTACAGTAGATACAATTATAGGCCTCTCTTTGTTTATGGCCTATACTGTTTCAGTATCCGATAAACGGTCACACAAGATAATGGTCCCCGCTTTAGCTCCGTTCTCAACATCCACAAGCTATGCTAGAGAAACGGCTAATGTCTTCTTGTATGAGAAGTGGGGTCATAGTATTTCCATTTAATGGTTTCACCGGGACATTGCTCCGGGGGACTGGACTATTTATTGCTACCAGCCAATGCCAAGTGTAATACACGAATTACACGGATTGAATTGGAAAGCCACTGTCACGGCTAATCCAAGACTACGAGGGCGTAAGTGAGATGGGCTTACATTGCCCTGCCCTGATTATCGTTTTTCTATCCCAGGGCTTTTGAAGTAAGTAAGCCCTCATTTGACAGAAATTGGAAAATCTGATTTGATTGGATGAAAGTTCAGGATTGGTGAAGCGTCCGATTGTATAGTCTGTAGGACCATATTCTTCATGTATTTCCATTTAAACGATAATCTCAACTCAGAATGTTTTCCTATATTATGTCTAAGTGATCTGGATCTTCGACACGTCCGTCGTTGGTCCATATGGACCCAACATCAGAAAAGCACTTTGAATAAAACTTGACTAATTTTCCCGAAGTAATTTTTCAATAAAATTTGTGTAAGAACAAAATGAAATAAAAACTTATCGTAAATGAATTGTACATATCAACCAAATATAAAATAAATATTGCACGGGACAGTATTTTAAGATTATACCATTTAATTATTTTATTTATTATTTAATCTTTCTTTAGGCAGGGTAGCCCCTTCAATGATAAACACTGATTTTCAAGGAGGCCCTGCATACAATAATGAAAATAAACAATTTACATGGTAGTTGAACATACAAAACAACATAGTTTTATACATTGTACATGGTATATGAAGTAAGCATGGAAAAATCAAATAATATTTAAGAACATTT
>JXSR01S074699.1:129424-146233 GCA_000969725.1 Ophiothrix spiculata | reverse complement strand
CATTACACAATACAAAACCACCAGTTCACAATGTTGTAGAATACAATGAATATACTATGGATCTTGTAACAGATTCTGATTGCTTGTTGCATACTTCAAGGTTTATACGCCGGGTAAGTAGTGACGTCATATTTATGATAATTAGCCCAACACGTGCGATCTGGTTCCAAACAAATGATCATGTCCATGGTGGTTCCACTGATCACACGTATTAACACAATACACGCATGTATGGATTCTGTTTGTATATACATATAGAAATCAGACCATCTTTACATTTGATTTCTGTTCACAAACTGAAAAAATAGTGAAAGGGATGACCGTCTGGTTTGTTATAAGACTCTTTTCTATAATACATTATGGTGGGTTATGCTTATTTTTGCTTCATTTGAATTCCTTTCCCCATAGTGGTAAAAATGGTCCACCACGTTTGTTTGGAACCAGATAGCAGGTGTTGGGCTAATTATCATAAACATGACGTCACTACTTCCACTGTGTATAGAGTATATAGTGTCTAACACTTTAAAACATGTAACGTTACTACACAGAGGATGATTTAAGCCCTTCCCATAACACACAACAACATATCAGTAGACCCCATGGAATGGTAACCAAGGTCACTCCAATACTGCATTCATTAGTATGGTAAACAGTTTGAATTTACTCTATTTCAAACTGTATTTTGGGAATGAAAAACTCTGTCCAATTCAGGTTTGTTTGCATTGATATCAAGCTGTGATTATCCTCTTTCTGAAGGTCCTTTTCATTCACAGTTGGACAAAATAATAAATTTTCTATAGCAAGTTTTCCAACAGTAGTTTTACCATATAAGTCTATGCAGTTGGTTCACTAAGTGTTATGTTTATAAGCCGTGGAAATAGTAGTTTGAATTGAATGGTGGGAAGGGCTTAAATCACCCTTTACAGTTCAAATTGTGAGTTGACGAATAGTTAACAAATTACCAGGAGTGTTCAATGTATTTTTGGCCTGAGGTAGAAGGAGAGGAGCTATGCAGCTTTAGTTAATATGTTGTGTAGATCTACTCTATTGATGAATGTTTGGAAAGTTTCAAATATATATCTGCCTTTGTTCTTATTTAACTGAATGTAAAGCTTGGCTGTTAGAGATTTAGTCCCTTATTTTCTGAAATATTTTATGCTTTGTAACGCAGCAACCGATAAGTACATCCATATAAAAATATGCATTTCTAGATGTGGGTTTTCATGAAGATTTTTTTAGAAGACAATGGTTAGGTCAGTTTTGGAACAAAATGTTTGATTTTGACCCAAGGTAAAAAAAACCCCAAAAAACCCAACCTAACTAAATTTTGAAAAGTAAAAGTTGGACCTCTTATACTTTTTAGAATCTAGAAACCCTGTCTAGGAACGCATTTCTCAAATTTTTGATTTTTGACTTACTTTTTGAAATATTATATGATGGGGATACATGGTTTAAGTCTATTGTCACATCTTATTCAAATACCGACCATTGTTGTTTGCATGGCAATCACATAAGGCCAAAAAAAATAAATTGTTATGTTGCCCTCGGCGAACGACCCTGTTCAAAAATTTAAAAAAAAAATATTAGGGTCGGGAAAGCACCCAATTTTGCTCAAATTGGGTGGTTTTTGAGAAAATATTTTGAAAATAATGGAAAATGCACCCACATTTCATAATTTGGGTGCTTTAAAAAAAAAATTAAAAAAATTATTTTTTCAGAATCAAACTTGAGGGCAACACAACAATTTTTTTTTTTTTGCCTAATGAACTTTGCTGCCAAAGAATGGGACTTGGGCACTAGTCAGCGTCAGATTACAATATTGAATAATAATTAACTGACTTTTTCTTTGTCTAAAACCAACGGATTTGTAAACTATGGATTTAAACTGGCCTAGTATATTCAATTAATAACACCAAATAAGAACAATTAATAAAAAACCTGCGTAATCCACGATCCAATCATATAAGATTATTTCTACTTTTAAGCGGTCATTATCAGGTAACAATGACTTCTTATAACGACATGCGTATGTGATGTCATTAGCGCTGAATGCGTTTTCTCCTAAAACTCCCATCAAGCGCACGTATGCTCCACACACACTTGCGTTTACCATATGACGCAATGATCATCATGCCTGGACTGATCTAAATTCTCTTATAGGGATAAGTAGACCTATAAGTAAGAAATAAGTTTAATAAAGTATTTCTTTATAAATCACGCATAAAATGCATTAAAAATATCGAAAGACGGTTATTAATGACGGTAATAACTTTGCACCATCTTTTAATTCGGTTACTGTTTAAAATCGGAGATGTTTGTTTTGTGCCTCAGAAAAGTACCTCGGCCCAAAACAAACACCTCCGATTTTAAACAATGACCTCGGAAAAAATTGTGCACAGTTATTATTGTCTAATTAAACACTGTTGAAAAGATTAAAATGCAATTGATAAAAAATTCCCTTGAGCCTAGTTGAATGCTAAAAAGTGTATTTACTTATGTTTGACATAGTAGATACTGCCTTAAGTTATGCAAGAAAATTGGTCGTCTGCTTATTTCTGCAGGATTTCTCCAAGGGAAAAAAAAGTAACTTGCAATATATCTCAAATATACATACTGTGTTTTTACTATGTTGGGCAGCCGTGTTCAAATGCTCATATCACTACCTACTACCTGAACCAATATTAGAAAACTTGACACCATAATACTTAGACAAAATTAAATATATTTCATACTGGACCTGGGTACTATATAGGCTGCATCAACAGCCTTTTGTCATGGTTTAAAACAATCCTGAAGAATTTAATACAGACTTCAAGCCTTCTGTCAACAATGTCATTTGACAAAGACAATTTTACTCTCTGTCGACAAGCCTGTTTGTTTATATATTGATTTTGTCAACAAAAACATAAATAAATAAAATTGAATGAAATACTTGAGAAAACTATAAACCAAGTTAGCATTGACAAGAAATTTACCTTGATATTTACTAATCTCAGGATAAGTTTATATTGATGTTGAATTGAGTCCATTTTCATGTATTCATGGAGAAAGCTGATTAAGTGGTCTACATTCAGAGCCGTGGAAATAGTGACGAACTGAGCTATAGCTATGTGCCACATGTTGTAATTTCAAATGCCTTTGCTGCATTGACAAAAATGCATTGTTGACAGTGTCGACGTCGGTCGCTTAAGTGTTGGGGTATGTCGACAATGAAAGATGTGGGGTTAAACGAGAGAAATTATGAAAGCTAGAAGCGGCTTACTAAAAAGTTATGAATATAAACAACAAGAGATAAAAAATATGCCACAGTGAATCATACAGCCAGCAAAAATATTTAAGATTAAAAAATGCTTGGATAATTTACCTCTGTTTTGGGCAATATAATACTCATTCTCTCTATACTTATCTTAATATAGGCCTTAAAACCATTACATTTTTTTTTACCTTGAAATTTACTTATATATAAATTATGTAGAAATTGTTTAAGTATATACATTTGTAGTCTATACTGAAGTATTTGACCCCAACCACGTGCTTGGAACAACTGCAAACATCAAGTAATACTGACCAATGGCCTTCAAAATCTAGCGGAAAGTCTGCTTTTGTCCATTTATATAAGCCATTTCATATCAAAATGCATTGTGGGTAAAAACGTGAGGGGATATAAAGTATGGTCCACATGTGGTAGGCCCCTATCTCAATGTAAGAGAACTTTGCACTTTTACAAAAATTCACTTTTTGTTGTTTTGGGAAGTTTTTGAATCTGATGAATATTCTGAAATAATAAAATAACTAACAAAAACTGATTACATCCACTAATAAAGTCTTTCAGTGATTTATCTTGCAAATGATATCACAAATAAATCTTAAGAGGCCATTTGTACAGTAGTCAATGGAGGGATTGTGCTGGTATATCCCTGTCCAAGACATACTTTTTTACCCATAATGCATTCTGATCTAAATTACTGAAATGGCTTATTGGTCACAGCTTTGATGAGGGCTTAAGGTGATTAGCCTTTGAGTTCAACAAAGTAGCCCCTAAAATTCATTCTAACCAAACAAACCAGGCTCCAGTCATCAATAAAAAGTCAGTTAGCTTCAAACACATTACCTCTTCCTTTTTTGGTTATCAGATTATGTACTAGTACTTAAGACACACTTGATTGAACAGGAATGTACATGTATTCCGTAAATAAATTCAAATCATCGCCGTCTTGTTCCACCAAACCCTGTGAAAAGAAAGGAAAAAACAAACAAAAAGAGGATAAATTGCATATAATTGGAAGACACAATTTATGAATCCATTTCAAATCAAGACTTGAAGCAGAAGACTTTGGAAAAGGAGTCAATATGAGTATGAATTTCAAATGTACCGTTCAACTGAATAACTCTTTTAGAAAACTACATGTCTGAGTCGATGCATCCATGCATCTGCGTATTTTTATCGTGCGAGGGTGGCTTTAGCCGCCCGAGCGTGATAAAAATATGCCAACGCATCGGATGTAGACTTGTTGATCCGCGATGAACAACTATGTGGCGTGTTTGAACACCTTTCAACAACAAAAATCTTCCTGAAAACAGATGAATTAAATTCGTAATGTTTTCAATTTAACAGATACGCCTACTGAGGCTACTCATCTTCATAAAAAGCGATAATTAGTGAATGTTTTCTGCTTTGACGTTATCATTTTTTACCAAGCACCAGGCGTTTGCCCGACACGCGATGATCGCACTGACTTTTGTGTACTGCGTAAACGCACTTCAGTAAACACCGTGCCATGCATGACACGCTAATTTGAATATCAACTGTGGATTCATCACGAATCAACAACGGTACAGTCCTGTTTAAAGAGATACAGTGAGTTGTGCAATGGGGAATCAATGTTTGCTGCCATTAAACCCAATGAGATAGCAGCCATCTTGGATTGTAGCTCATGAAGGGTGAGTTATTCCCCGAGGGGGGGGAGTACTCAAATTTGGTTTTGGTAGGGGTGTGCCGTTGAGAAATTTGAAGTAGTGTACTAAGTACCCCCCGGGGAGTTATTGTACCTCGTGACAATTAGCAGCTGTGCGTGCTAATTTAGTGCGTGCTAAACTTCAAGGCTCTTTGAAATGGATTAACAGGAAAATTGGCATGACAGGTTCAGAGCAAGTTGCTATTCTGTTGACCTCACTGATGTCACAGCACCACACTCATTCAAGAAGTCCAGGTCATGAATCTTCCAAAAGGGAATTAAGCAGCATCAATATATCGTCATGCGAGTTCAAGAAAGTCGTTTCTGCAATAGCTGCCTTACGTCATAAATTTGGATTGCACACTGTATGACCTCCAGTCTTGAGTCAATGGTTCTTGAGGTGACGGTGTCACCTGAAGAACCATTTCAAGAGCCACTGACATTTGGCAGAGAAATTTTGAGGGATTTATGGAATTCTAGTGACTAGGTGTTAAAAAATGTAACACAAGGCAGCCATTGCAGATATGACTTTCTTGCACTCACTTAACGTGCTGTGGGATATCTTACCTGAGGCCGTTCTTGTACCACTTGAGAAACCTCCTCCACCTCCTCCAAAACTTCTCCCTCCACCTCCAAAGCTTGACCCACCCCACGATGAGCCACCCCAGCCTGAGCTGTAGCCGTGCCGTGGTCGGCCGTAACCATAACCTCTGTTGTAACCCCTGTGGAAAAACATATGTAAATATAAATCTCTGAAGTGTAGTAGATTTTACCTATCATGTTTATATCATTTAATTATATGCAGGTTATACTCTTAACCTTTAAGTATGCAACAAGCAGCCGATCAGTGTTTCTGCTAAGGCTGTATGGCGCAGGAGTGGTGAAAATTGGCGCAACCAATTTCTGAAAACGTGTGAGAAAGATATTTTTCCAGCTTTATTGAGCCAATTTTCAGCCACATCTCATGATTTTGACACATGCACCTTTTAAACTTTGTCAAACTTGCTCGAATTGGTGCAAACTCAAAACAAAAACTTAAGCGGAAACACTGCAGCCGATAAACACATAAACTAATATGACCATCCGGGGAAGCGCATTAGTCTGTATTTTTCGAATCATAACACCGTACCAAATCTTGCTGAATATTCAATAAATTTATGACCATGTTTGTCCATGTGTTAGCAATAAAATAAGTCAACAATAATACCAAAATCATGAACAATTCATGTAAAATAATATTAATACGCAGTGATTTGGCCTTAACCAATCCTAATCAATCATTAGTAGTCTCTTACACAATACAAAACCATCAGTTCACAATGTTATAAAATACAAATGATATGCTGTGGATCTCGTAACAGAGTCTGATTGCTTGTTGCATACTTCAAGGTTTTTAGACTATAGAGTGGAGGTGTCAAGAATGAAATGAAGTTGGCAAATTCACCCTTTATATCTGCCCTACAAAGTAAAAATACAGTATGTACATTTAAAGAATATAGCAGATACTTCCATTAGGCTTGCAATTTGATTTCAATCCACTCCCATGCTACAAGGTTGTATGTACATATGTTTGACATAGTAGATACTGCCTTAAGTTAATGAAAGAGCATTGGTCGTCTGCTCATTTGTGTAGGTTTTCTCCAAGGTAAAAGGAAGTGGCGTGCAATATCTGCAACGCACATACTGCATTTTTACTTTATTGAGCTGATAACCAAGAGCTGTTGCTCCTCTCAACAACCTTTCCCACCAAATTCCATTAATGATTATATGTGACCCCTCCATATCAAAAGGTACCTTAAGGTCATAATAGAAAATTCTGTGATACAGGCCATTGAAGCTGAGCATAATCAAAAATCACGTCCAAGGTTGAACTTCTAATTTCATCGGAAACGTTACCTTTGAAGTGTATTCTATCATATTAATTGGGTTCAATCATCCAATATATAAGAAATATGTTTTAAAAACCAACTCTCTCCATTCAATTTTTGCTCTGTACAAAAACATTAAACCCAATTTTCTTAGATCTATAATTGTTCATATCAGTCCGATGCCTTTTACCAATTTGAATGTAACTTTGCAACCGAACATCCAATCACAAAAAGCAAGGTGTCATTTTAAAGCTTAAAATCACAGTTTTGATTTATGGACCCTTAAGGTACCTTTCGATATGGTGCGCTGGTCACATACTGTTGCTGGATTTGATTCGTAAATGCGTACTCAAAAGTCTTGAGTGTAAACGCGAACACAACTACCTTCGAAAATATACGCTCGCGTCAACTACGAGCATTTAGATACAGAGGTAGTAGGTTGATTTAATTCTTTCTGGCAGGTCCTCTAGATCTTTTATCTAGATCTTTTTTCTACAAGACAATTAGCAGTTAGTTCCTTGTCCAAGGGAATTTCAAGCACACTTAACTTTTGGCACCATTGAGGTTCAACTCGGGACCTTCCGCACCGCAAGCGCCTTACCTATTGAACTAACTTAACTGCTTGACTATACTCAGTGAGTATTACTCACCCTCTATTGCCAAACATATATCCTAATAATCCACCAGCTGCTGCGCCACTCCAGAACCCTCCTCCTCCAATCCCTCCGCCAGTTCCTCTGTTAGCAGTCCCACCACAGCCACCACTATTGTATGAGTTCCCTCCGGACCCTCCGCTACCACTGCCAAAGCCGCCGCCATTCATCCGTTGATTTCCCCACCGATTACCACTCTGATCATCTGGGTAATCTGAAGTACACTCGTTGGTTAAGGAATTATACTAGTAACCACAATTCTTGGTGCAATCAATGTTTTGATATGGTAATTAAGTTGTATAACCCTACTCCATCGAGGGGCCTTGATTTCTGAAGGGATGCATGGGAAATTGACACTGAAAAGGGCATCAAAAAGATCCTCAAGTGATTCTAAATGTGACAAGTTAATATGAGCTCCTAAACAAAATATCTCTATTTTTTCTTTTGAATTAAAGACTGTTTGAAAAGGGGAATAGAAACTTGCCTATACTTTGATCAATACTAAATAGGTGGGAATCCAAGTTACACGCGCGTCGTCTATACTGATGCGCGAGTCACACATACAACGCGCGATGCGTCTCCCAATTCACGATGTGATGAGGCCCGCCAATTTGGTGAACGTTGATCAAAGTATATCACTCTCAGACTCAAATGCTGCTCAATGAGACAGGAGGAAGACACAATACAACCACGACCAAGTATACTTTAGGTCCTATCCGAAATTTTACATGCTTGCCAACTGTCCCGATTTTCCCGGGATTGTCCCGATTTCTGTTTGTAAAAAAGGGAAAAATCGGGATTGTCCCGATTTTTTCATTTCCAAATTGATTTCTTAAAACCCCCGTAAAAATCACGGCAAAACTCGCAAGCATCATCAATGAGAAGAAAAAAACTTGAGTTATGTTGTTTATCAAACATTTTGCTTGCTATAGCTCTATACATGACGTCATTGCATCATCTCCTTGAGCCAAAGCACATGGTTTTAGCGATCGTTATTCGAAGTGCAGAGTCTGCAGTCATAGTCAGAAGGTGATGTTATTTACTTAGTTAACTTTGTCATCACAAGCAGAACTAAGCAGTAAAAAATAAAGAATGCAGATGTGAAAATATTTTTCTACACTTGTTGATATATTTGTAAGCTTACTGCTGCAGTGTAAGCTTACTACATTTGGACCTGTTGAAACTCCTGGGTTGTGATGGAAATACAAAGGGCCTTGGTATGGTGATGATTTTATGTGAGTATTAACTGTCCTGTCATCTTGGACTTGGTATCATATGTGACCTGCTCCCACAGAACCTGGACAAAGTCGGCAAAACTCATTTTTCTGATTTGCCCATATTAAAAATGCTGAAATTACAAGCTTTGAAATGATATATCGCTTGTCAACATTGCTCAATCTTTTGCCTATGAAAAATCAACATTTCCCTTGAAATTTCCCATGTTTTCTATTGATTTGTGGCATTTTCATTGGGCTGTAACTCCATAAATGCTCTGGCGACTTTGTCCTGGTTTCGTTGGAGCAGGTCACATATGACCATGAATGATTTGACGGAGTTGTTATGTGAGGAGTTAGGGTCTATGTCAAACTTGCACATGACATTTTTAAAATATAATAAAAATGCCCAAAATTAAAAAAATGAAACTTGAAAATAAATGAAATAGTTCAGAAAATTTTAGTCTTTATATAAAAAAAGATGTTTAACACTAGTTCTTTAAAATCAATCTTATTTTACTCCAGTTAGGGGCCACAACTGCGCCGCGCATAACGCGCCGTGCGTAACGCGTCGATAATCTGTCAGTATTTTTGTTTTTGCAATGTTGGCAAGTATGATTTTAGGGTTAGTGTATGTTTGGGGTCAGGGTTAGGGTCAAGTGAGTTAGGGTCGGGTCATGGGTCAAGTTTTTGATGGGACCTAAGTATACCTTTTCTCAGGAGTCTATCAGTCTGTTTGAGTCAACTTACCTTACATGTCAAAATCCAAGGCAGACACATTTTGTTGATGAAAGATGAAAGATCTTGTTTAAAAATTCTGAGATATACCTAACACAAATGTGATCAAAAATGTTAATTCTGCAATGTTCATCAACACAGAAAAATAATGATACATGTTTATAGTCCATTTAATTCATATGTTCATATGTGCCCCCATACCATTGTTGAAGAGGTAATTTCATTTTAATGAGCAGAGACATAAAGCAAATTCTAAGAGAGAACATCAGATCAAGCCTGTTGCCAGGGGGGGGAGGTGCGGTGGGAGAGTTGCAACCCCGACGCAAAAATATCGGGAAGGAGATCAAAAACCAGAGAGCCACCGGCTCAGTAACCCATGCACGAAAGCCCAAAAAAAAAAAAAAAGAAAACTACAAAAAAGGTCCACAAAAATTCCCTAAATGTCCACCAAAAAACACCTAAAACACAGAAATGTAGGTAGTTCCTTAATAAAATACTACACAAAATGCTTGGAAAACTACTGAAAACTTTTTTTTTTGCTTGTCACTTTGTCAAACCACTAAAATTAGTTTAGGGTTGACCAAAACGAAAGTTTTTCCTCCAAAAGGTCCACTTTTGGAAAATCTGCACCCCCCTTGAAAAAATCCTGGCTACCCGGGCCTGCATCAGTTTATAATTTATAGCAGTCAAGCAATCACTAGCGTATTGATTTGTTGCTGATATTATGGCCAGAAGAAATCCATATAGTTATTTATTGTTATTTAGTTTTTTATTTCTATGAAAATCAATTATTTTTGTTGTGAAAGTAATACTGTTTAGATGAATGATTGAACAGACCTAAAAAACAATCTGTTAGCCACTTGCATATGAATAAGGCCCATGATATTTTCATATTCATATATTCTTTATTTCCATAAAAATACATTTTCCCATGATGCGTCTGTGTTTAGCCTTTTACCAATAATTGTGTGTTACCATATTCCACATTCTGTGCAAGTCTTTATCTTTAAAATATGACACGATATGGTGACAAACATGATTTTTGGGTGGCGAACAGTTTTGGGGACAAGTCCTATTGGGGGCTTTTCATAAAAGCTTCATCCCTCTCAGGCGTAATTGGCTGTGTCCAAAACTATAGGAAGATGCATACAAAGACACAGACAGATTATAAAAGGATATTCAGTTGGGGATGTAGCCATGCATGACCTGTAGACTCCATAGATAATGACACCAATAATAGCAAGCATGATCCAGTCACCTATACCGCCAGATGATTTGTTGTAGGAACTGAAAAAAAAAAAAAGGGGAAAAAAATGAGGGTGCAGGACAAACATGAGACAAGAAAGGGTATTACGTGTGGCCATGCATGACCGGTAGATTCCATAGATAATGACGCCAATAATAGCAAGCATGATCCAGTCATTAGGCCGGAGCTAGCGGGAAGTTGTCAGTTTTTAAAATCAAATTCGTGCTATACAAACTTATTTCCAAGTCTCGTCATGGGGTGGGGCACTCCGATCAACTTTGGAAATGGGACCCAGTGCACAGCATCAGACTGGGGTCTACTGAAATTATTTTGTTCCAAAAATGAGCCTTTCTGAAATTGAGAATCTGGTAAACTGAAGCTTTAACTCAAAATAGCCTTCTGAGCTTTTTATTTGTTTTAAACAAACTCTGTAGTTGGAGCTAAAATGTTGTGTTTTCATCAAAATGGGGTCTACAGAACTGAATCATGCTGAAAATGGGGCTCTATATGAGCAACCTGGAGGTCTGAAAAAGGTACATTGAACGCTTAACATATAGGAACACTACTCATATGTCACCTCCCCCACCCGAAGTCTTGGTATTGCCTGAATGTCAAAATTGATTTTCATGCTACTGTAGATCTACTTTGCTTTGATTTTTTTAAAAGATGATCGCAGAGTTAATTTTCACCAACAGATGGCTGTGTTACAGAATCAGACGTTGGTTAGTGGCGGGATGATTTTAACAAAACATGTGCATTATCAAAGCGTAAGATATGCACCTTGGTATCAAAGCGTAAGATATACACCTTATATGCAAACTGCAATACGCGCACTTGTTATTTACGCACTTTCTTCCTGGTAGCACAGAACAACACACAAAATAGCGCGAAATTGTAACAAGTGCTCTCAAACCAATGGGTATTCAGAGATGAAACTATTTACATATGTTTTCCTATATCAAAAAATGTTGATTTTTCAGATATTTGTTACCTTCAGAATTTTTTAATTTTTGGTCAATTGTCATTGTGAAATGGATGTCAAATTGAGAAAAAAAATATGGCATCACCGACCGTTTTAAAAAGATAGCTGGAGATGAAATTACATAGGGTAAAATTAAAAAAAAACCTAACCCTACATGTTGAAAATTGGTTTGATAACACTGAACAGATAAAAAAAGTTAATTATGTCATAACCTACACTTTAGTTTTCAAGTTATCGTCAATTAAAAGGAAAATGATGTCATCATACATGTATATGATGTCATAGTGGACTTACACGGTGAGTGACCCCCCCCCCCTCTCATTTTTTATTGCTGAATTTTCAAGTTTAGACTTTTAATCTATTAAATGAATAAAAATGAAAAAAATCTGTAGGTAGGAACTTATCACCGCGATTTATCCTTAAATACAATTGGTCTTTTCTCATAAAAATTGCAGGGGAGCATTGGACAAGTTCAGCATCATCCCTAAACTTTTCCCAAAACAGTTTGAGATTTTTGCATCATTTGAAGTATTAGCGGTAATAATGACAGCATGCAAAGTTTCATTGTCAAATTCAAACCCTACATATTAAAATATTTAGATATTCTTTCATTTTTAATTAACCGTGCCATAGTTGGGAAAAGACTTTTTACGATCCCTGCTCTAGTTGTACAGAGTATTTAATTTGTGGTTTTTTTTGGTTTCACTCGGGAAAAGGTTATTCTGACCTTGCTGGTGTTAAGTTGTATATCGTATACTGTTTACAAATTATTTTTTTTGAAAACATAGGTCTACACTTTCTCCCAAAATTCAAAAAATTTGGTTCACTTCACTTTTTGTTGACAATCAAGTTTTTGAGGTATGGCTGACATTGCACACCCGAATAAACATCTTTTGTGTTTTCCAGGTTTAAGGAATAGCGTCCTCTCCTTTTGTGACGGGCATTCTTCTGAAAGGCTTATTGCTATAGTGATATTAACACAGTACTGCTATATCACTGCTATCATTAAAACAACGACTTTTGTTGTGCTTACCTGTAGTAATTATGGCTGTTTCCAGAGTAACCAGACTCATCTCCGTAGTAACTGTGTTGTTTATTATACTGGTTGGACTTCATGCCTTCTTTGGTAAGGTCCAGTGTATATTCCAGCTAGAAATGAATTGGAAGCACATTTTTAAATTTGAATACGATATTTATTTCAAAAACAATGATTTTGTTATAGAGGGGAGCGTTGCAATAAGAGCACGGGTCTCATATAATGTAGAGGGTTGTGGGTTCGAGCCCCGGGCTGGGCAGTTTTCGTCTCCTTGTTTCCTTGGGCAAGAAACTTTACTCTACTTGCTCCGTGGTTCAGAAGTCATGTAAAGCCGTTGGTCTCCTGTACAAAATAGACTCCTTCGTCATTTGATGCCTCTTCCAGACACGCTGTCCATGGTAGAAATCTACGCAATTCTACTCAATTAACACAACTCAGGACCAAAACCAACAGATTCAAGCAAAGTTCAATTCCGTATTTTGTTTCCTTGCTAAATGTGCAATAATTTCTCCCATTGTGCAACTCCCTCCTCCTTTACTCACCCTCCACAGGGGTGGAGGGTTGACTGGTGGAGGTTTTTGTGCTCTTCCAGGCTACAACCCACATTGTCACTTTTTTCATATATCATCATTCCCTTGGATTGAATTTTTTAACTGTTTGCCTCACGTGAAATTTATTTTTAGCTTCGTTTATACATGTACAAGTTATGTTTTAATTTCATATTATTTAAATTTTAAGTGTGCAATCTTGATGTTTTATATGTTTTTATATATGATGTAATATTTCTTGTAATTTGGCAATGAGCCACTATCAGAAATAAAATATAATGAATCTTGAATCTTGGGGTATGCATTTTTCATGCAAGTACTGTGTATCATTGATTGATTGATTGATTGATTGATTGATTGATTGATTGATTGATTGATTGATTGATTGATTGATTGATTGATTGATTGATTGATTGCTCTAAATATTCAAAGACCATCATACATGAACATGTGGAGCAGTGGCATTTTCAATTTACCTTCCCCTGTCTACAGTTTCTCTGACAAGCGCAATCTTATTTTAAAAATTCTCAAAATTTGCACCAAAATACTGCAAATATTTTTGGAAAATTACAGTTTTATTGTGGAGTAGTTAATTTTCCCTGATGTAATAGCAATTTGTAACTTGCAGCAGTCAGTCTATAATTATTGCTGAAATTGTCCTATTAGCGTTAGAATTCGTGATAGGCCTTTTTAATTTTGATTTTGTTCATTTTTGTGTTTCGATTTACATGAATTGTTTAATTATCCTAGCGGGATGCATGCGCTACTGCTGACCCCCTCTACATGTACTGTAAACACCAATATTTTCACACTCAGTAATTTTCGCGAAGTCTTATTTTGAGTTATTTTGAATCATTTTGCGTGCTTTTATTTTCTCGCTTGTGATTTTTTTAACGTGCGGCGGTATATAAATACCACTTTTCGCACTATATTTATTTTCGCACTAGGTGAATTGAGCGCAAAAAGCGCAAAAATTAAAGTAGCGCGAAATAAACCAGTAGGTGGTTATGGCTTATACTCACTGGCTTGATTTGAGTCAATAGTTTGTTACTATTGCCCTCTCAAAACAAAATTGGTATATAAAACAAATACTGTTCTTTCATTCTGTCAAGGAACTTACCCCACATGATCCTTTGAGTACAAATTCATCATCTGGATGATCATAACCTTCACACGACACCTCTATGGAACCGAATCGATACGCATTGTCCATAAAACAAATACTGTTCTTTCATTCTGTCAAGGAACTTACCCCGCATGATCCTTTGAGTACAAATTCATCATCTGGGTGATCATAACCTTCACACGACACCTCTATGGAACCGAATCGATACGCATTGTCCATGTCAGTTTTACACTCCCACTGTGCATAGAAAAAATAGCAAAATATTATTTGAACACAAATTTGAAGCAATTTGGTTATTCTGAAATATGATTTATAAAATCAATTACTTCTATTTCAGAGGTTATTTAAATCTTGAAATGGTCAAAATAGTTGAAGGTGTAGGTTCCGATCACATACTCATCCCCCAGGGCTCAACCGGAAGCAGTTTATTTTTTGATCCCAAATACATTGTATAAGCCCTTATTTTTCTAATCAAAAATTTCACCACAAAATGTAAAATAATTGGTATATCTATTTTCCATTTCTTTTGTATTTACATAACAGCCTCATCCCCAGAGTTGCATACTTTCTTTTGCCTCTCAGGAGAAAACAAGACATAAGCTAAGGTTAAAACCTTGCACCATGGGTTGCAGAGGTCAAGGTCAATCAGTTAAAAGTATAGTATATACATCCTAAAATAGGAACCCACACCTTTAAACTCTCAGTTAATTCAACAGCGATGCTTCGCACACAAGTCATCAAATTGCCAATAATTAAACTTGTTTGAATTGGCAGCCACCAAATAATTTAAAGCACAGAGATATTTTTGAAATCTATTTATGAGCAGCCAGCGAATCATACATGTGATCTAGAGTGTAACCTTCATCACACTTGGTCCCCATCTTCTGCAACTGCTTCTGTGAGAAAACACCTCTAAGGGGGAAAATATAATGCAAAACGACCACGTGGGTTGGGGTCTTCACAAATTTTTGTACAAAACAAGGTGTGCATATGTGCCACCCAAACTCTGAAAAAGTAACCAGCTCTATAATAGACCATTCTTATAAATAATTGACATAGTCCCGTCGTTGGTGGGGTAAATCCACAGAATCGGACGGGGAATTGGAACTCAGAACAAGGGCAAGTATGATATTACGTACCCTACTTGCCTTCGTTCTGAGTTCCGATTCCCCGACCATTCTGTGGATTTACCCCATCAACGGCGGGAGTATGTCAATTATAAGAATGGTCTATACACTGTACCTATTTTGACTTTAAAAAATCATCAGTATATGATTTTGATTTTTGATGAAAAGCACCATGTTTTGCTCAAATTGGGTGGGTTTTTTTTTTTTTAATTTTTTCCAAAACACACCCAGGCAAGTTGAGTAGTTTATCTGTGACAAAAATACCCCATTGATATACCATAATCTGAGAAACCCCACCTCAACGTCAGGTACAAATAACTCATGTCAATGGGAGGGGAGGTCTCTCCCCAGAATACAACAACTCCTCCCTCCCCAACCCCCCCCCCCCAAAAAAAAAAAAAGATTGTTTGAATCATGTAGGCAAAAAAAATAATGACAATCAGAGTAACTTTAGAATAGACCCCGCACCCTTATTTTACAACCCAAATTGAAACCCTAACCTAACCCTAACCCTAACCTTAACCTTAACCCTAACCCTTTACTTTATTCCTAACCTCCGACCCCTAACTTTATTCCTAACCTCCGAACCCTAATCCTAACCCTATAATCCTAAACTTCAAGAACATGTAGTGCATAGTCCATTCCAAAGTTATGCCTGACAATCAACCGTGCCCTTCCTGGAAGGTCTAAAACTGTTCGCCTGCAATTAAAGCAGGGTGGTTTTATTTCATAATCCGTGACAATTTTACCTGTACATCAAATCCGTCAGAACCTCTGTTGTAACACTGGACAACTTGTGGAGTGAACGCAGCACATCCAGCACTGCCGCCGGCACATTGCAACTGAAACAGGAAAAAAAAAAGTACAATTGAAACAACTCCAGATTATCTATGCCTGTATTAGCCCATCCTTGTACTTGCGGTGTTATAATCGTTTCCTTATTTACTAGCATAACATCCGACAGTGAGACCAGAGCACACTGTGGGGGATTGCACAGCGCTAGTCCAATTGCTATAGCCTGCTTTGAGTTATGGTTATGAGAGCATCATGGGCATCTATCTCAGGGGTCAAAATGTTTTTTTTCTTTTATAGTGGCCTATTTTTTTCCCCAGCAAATAAAAATCGCCCTCTTACTTTCATTCCAGGGGGCTCTTTTGAGCCACTTGAGCAGTGTGCAAATTAGTTGGTAATCCGGTCATCCTGAAGACCAAAATTTTGTGGGGATTACCAGAACTTCATACCTGGTAATCCGCGGGATGTCTAGCCCAAATAGGGGGTGTGATAAATCAATGTAGTAGACCCTACAAAACAAGAAT
>JXSR01S074699.1:99252-111958 GCA_000969725.1 Ophiothrix spiculata | reverse complement strand
ATGATTTTTATATTGATTTTAACCATTTTCTATAGGCCCTATTTAAAACAAAACAATGTTCAAAAAATGCTTCTTTGAAGTCATTTTTTTTTGCTAACGGGCTTTCGTGCATGGGTTACTGAGCCTGTGGCTCTTGTTTGTAAATGCAACCCCTAACCTGCATTTTTGTTATTTCACAGGTCATAGTGCAGCAGTAGGAGCCCAGGGTTCAGGGTCCCATTGTTTGTAAATGCAACCCCTAACCTGCATTTTTGTTTATTTCACAGGTCATAGTGCAGCAGTAGGAGCCCAGGGTTCAGGGCCCCATTGTTTGTAAATGCAACCCCTAACCTGAATCTTTGTTTCTTTCACAGGTCATAGTGCAGCAGTGGGAGCCCAGGGTTGCGTCGCCTTCGGTTCACTAATGTTCATGAAGAAATGTGCCGACGTCTACGGCTGGAAAATATGGCCAGAGGAGGTAGAAGAGCTGCTGACCCGCCCAGAGAACCGAGTCAAAAAGAACACGATTGCCACTAAAGATGCAACGATCTATAGATAAGATTTGAATGAAGACATTACAAAATGAACTTCCGGATAACAGTTATTATGCTTTTAAGTGTACATGATATATGTTATCTCATTGGTCATACACATTTAAAAACAAAACCTGTATTCACAGTTTTCAGAAATCAAGATATACCATACCAAGCCCTGGATATTATCCCTCATATGACTCATACACAAACCCAATGCTGCTAGTTTATATATTGAATTGATAATGTGTTTATGCGTTGTTTATCTGCTGTGTAAGAGTGTTTTGCATATGTAATGCAGCGTTTACACAGATGGCTCAACGTGAGCGTACACGCACAGATCATACATTCATATCCATGGTTTTTAATGCTTTGTTTACAAAGCTTTTACAACTGTTTATGTTTTTATTGGTGGGTTTACATATAAGATTACAAAAATCATGTACACTTTAAATGACAAATTTGTTGCCCCCTACTTGTTCTTACGAAATACGAGATATATCTAGGGTCTATAGTGCCATATTCCATTCAGCCTGACAGCCTCATGGAATATGACTCACCAGGTATACACTGTATGCAGCGCCCCAAGAAGGAACATTCGCACAGGGGACCAACGGCCGCTTAACGTGACTATCCGAACCACAGAGCAATTACAGTAAAGTTTCTTGCCCAAGGAAACAAGGAGACGTAAACCGTCTGGCCCCGAGGCTCGAACCCACAACCTCTGTATTACAAGACCCGTGCTCTGACCGCTCGGCCACGCTCCTCTCATTTGCCCATATTTCGTGCACAAGCAGGGGGCAACTAATAGGACTTCATCCCGAGATGGAATTTAATATCATAACTTTGTTGGACAACAAGATATTTTGATTACAAGATCTAAAATAGAAATTTCAGTGAATTTTGTGAATGAGTTGCCATTAAATAGCAAAACAGTGTGGTAAATGTTCTGGTTTAATAATGAACCATCAAGATCAGTTCGGTGGAACTCACAATTCGGATACGTATCCGAATTCGGATACTCCGTATCACAATTCTGATACCTGTATCCGAATTTGGATTAAAAACAGCTGAAACGGGATATCAGCTGAAATGAATATTCAGCTTCGCCGCGCACCATACCGGTATGTATAAAAGTCAATAACATTATCATCATTTGTCATCTAAATTCTATCAAAGTATTGGCCAAATTATTTTGCCTTCTGTGATAAGAAGCTATCAGGACATGTTTCGAAGCTGTTCCGCTGGAATTGCACAGATGAATAAATGCAAGAAAGATGTTCTACATGTACTTGCCAGCTTGCGCCATCGATTTGTTTCCTGCGCCACGACAGGAGTATCAGAATTCAGATACCCCTCCATATCCTTATTAGGATACGGGTATCACAATTTGGATACGAAATGTGTGTGGGTATCCAAATTTGGATACGTATCCGAATTGTGAGTTCCGCCGAACTGAGATATAGTGTGTATCATTTTGAATTTTGGAGGACAACCAAACAACTTTTTTTGTGGCCCTTATCAATATTACATACAGGGTTTTAAACAAGCCTGTAAGAAAGAGGGACAGTTATACAGCAGAAGCCTCGTTAACACAAAATCTGTTAACACGTAATCCCTGATAGAACAAAATAATTTTGGAGTCCCAAAAACAAATGTTGATTTTCTATGTGACATGGGTTCGATAACACAAAATTCTGATAACACAAACTAAAATCTTTGGCCCCAGAGATTTTGTGTTATCGAGGTTCCACTGTAATGAAAACTGCCTAGGTTGAAGTGTGAAACTTCTCCTTTAATTGTTCCTGTTTTCATTGAACATGATTACATGTGTACATCTCATTATTTGTGATAGGTCATCCTGAAAGGGGGACTTTGCAGATGCTTTACAATTTTGATTGTATCATTTCATCTGTTACAACATTTTCTAAGCTTTAAAAGACACCTTGCTTGTTGAAATTGATCGAAGGCGATCAAATTCAGAAAACCTGCTGGAAATCCTTTTTCTTCATTTTTTTGCTGCCTATTTTCACCAGTTTCTTGAAAAGTGTTCTGTCGCCAGGTCCCCCTTTTCGGGGTGAGCAATCACATTTGAAGAGACAATATTGTTGCTACTTCTATGGTCCTGCAACATCCCACTTTTGACAAGAGAGACCGGTACATGCAAATCAGTCTTTGCTCTTGATCGGCCAGTTTGGTGACAATAACAATTCATACTGATTTGTTTTGATCGGTACAAATGGAGCATGCATGGTGATCAATTTCTTGCAACGCTGCTTAAGGGCTAGGCAATGCATTTTGACACAGTTATGGGGTAACTACGATGTTTCGACGGATTGTCTTTGTCAGTCCGTCGTAACGTAATTTAATTAACATCATTACAGCACTACCAATACCCATCCTGGTAATTATTGTCTCTACTGCTACCGAGTGCTTGGCAGCATCTTGGAACTTAAAATAATTTGTTGATTTGGTGCATTCAGAAAACAACAATTTCAAGAAACATTGCTTGATGTCTATCAATATGCTGTCTCTATATTTTAATGCGCGCTACTTACTATTAGCACACATAAAGACTGTGTATCGATATACCTGGAGCAATGTTGGAGTGATGAAATCACACATCTGAACACACCATTATCACCCTCTGAACCTGCGTTCTTCGATAGACCTGACCCAAAGTAAAACTATAATAGGGTACCAGTGTAACACAATTGCAATTTAAGCCATTCATTAAAACATGCTAGTCAATCTTATGTACATTTTCTGATGAGGGTTTAAAGGTGCAATTCTTTATTCTGATGTGACAGAAACCTCGCCTCTTTTTAGCTAAATTAGAAGAGTTCAAATGTATGCTAAAACTTGTCACTTGATTCCGACCATTCGTTTTCAAGTTACAAACTTTCCAGCATTTTAAAAATCCCCATAGACTACTGTGTTGTAATTACTGTCCATCCCAAAAATTCTTAAGAAAATGACACATTTTCTCAAAAATGAAAGCACATTTGAATGATTTGGTTTTGTAACATAAACCATTCAAGGACTCTTTCTAACTAAAGCAACCGAATTTTGATATATGGGCTTTTACATGGTATTTGTACATATTAGTGTGAGATTTTCAAAAAAAGTAAAATGTGTTTAATTTGTTTAAATCTACTAAAATCATAAAACTAGGATGATATTATGTATCTCTGTGTTGAAGCAAGATAATCAAATGTAATTTCAGTACTATATAGTAAATTAATTTTTTTTTCCCCATTGGCTTCCTATGGGAGAAATAACGGTCAAACAGAAAATTGACATACATGGTCGACCATTACTATTTCATGTTTGCAGGATGAAATACATGATCCCTATGCCACAAATTAATGTTTCTGCAACTTAACCATTACACAATGATTTCAGAAAAGCCAAATCAAATTGGATATCATAAACCTAGGCTATATCTGCATGCATTCAAAGATATGAAAAAACATTGACATACAATGTTACGACCGTTATCAGTTTCTACTCAAATCTTTAATGAAAATTAAAAACATGAAATTAAAACTTTTTTTGGTGTTTTTTGAGAGTTTGACCTGTTGTTTATAATATTAAATGTCAATTGTTAGAGTTTGATAGGTAGAAGGCATTCCAAAATTCATTCAAAATGAACTTGTTTTTAAATCTCACGTTGAGAAATGCCAAATATGTAATATTTGACGACTAAATCAGCCATAACATAAAAACGACTTGCACTATGAAGATGAAACTTTCAGAACTATCTCTCCTTTGCCATATTTCTCACTCAGAGAAATTTGGAATGCATGAGTAAAACACAGACTCCATAAGAACAATTTTATTTTTTTAACCAAAATATGTACAAATACCGTGTAAAGGCCCATCTAGGTGACCTTGAGGGTGAAAAGTGGATCATGAATCGTCCCTTTAATTTGACAAGCTATTCTTTGATTTAGTGAGAAAGAGAAAAATTCTGCTTTGTCGTGTCCCATTTTTTCAGGAAATCTTCTGAAAGAAAACATACAGCTGGATGTTTATTTTATCAAATGAAACTTATGAATATCGGAATGCTACGGTGACCCAAGTCCACTGGAATAGTTTTTGAGAAAAAGGAAAAAAACTTCATGGAATGCCTGATGTTTAAAATACGCCAATTTGGCTCATAGGATAGGTTAATGAATCCAATTACCATATGAATGATGACACATGATTTTTCTATAATATTTGTGCTCTAAATGCTTTGCAGGGGTCATTTAAAAGGCCTGGGGGGCACTCAAATATGAAAGTGACATACCTGCTCCTACCGGCTTTCGAAATGTAGGGGCTATAGGTGAGAAATACATTGAAAAATAGGGGGTCATTTGGTGTAGAGAGTAAAAAAAACTGGGTCATGTTGAGCAATTTGTTGGGGAAAGTGAAAAACAGGGTCATTCGGTGTCAGTTTCTGAATAAAATAAGCCTAATTTTGACATTTACGAAATCACTGATCTTCAAAATTTTCGTCATGTTTTCAAAAATCAACAAATTAAGCGAATAAATGGGGTCATTTGGTGTAGGCTCTCGAAAAATCAGAATAATGGATGAGTCACCCGTAAAAAAGGTTGACTTTCACAATATTGGAGGTCATTGGTTGACAGCTCAGTGAAAAGGGGGGTCATTGGGTGAGAGCAGAGCAAAAAAAAGGGGGGTCTATCGACAGGAGCATGATGCATGCCAATGGGAGTGCCCACCTCCCCGGTTAAAAGGTAGTCTTGGGATATTGCTGCATTCACATGGGCTTTATGTATCAAATTTTATACATAAGAGGCTTGGATCTATCTGGAGCCAATATTTTGAACAATAATGTATCTGCACTTAATCTTTACTTCTCTGAGCCAAGTTTCATTGAAACAGTCAATCAGAAAAACAGTATTTTCACATATTTGCTGCCAAAATTTTGCTTAAATCATTGTTTTTGACCATCTTTTTGAAACACGACAACTGATTCACAATTTTGGCATGTTTCCTAAGCTATGCAGACAAAACCCACACCTAACCCCAATTTCAAGAGGAAATTTGACTACATATGATACAATCAATAAAACATGTTTATGCAACACTTACGTAAGTCCATGGTTTGAGGCAAATTTGAATACATACAGGACTTTGTGGGGCAGTTAAAGTGTTGATTCATTTTAGTCTTTCTCATAAAAGGTAGCCCTATCAATAAGAAAGTTGTACTTTGAGTACAACTCATTTTTGAAAAAATGGGACTTGGGTCAGTGTTTCATTCTGGTATTCATATGTATTATTTTGAAAAGGCAGTTTAGAAATCCAGCATGGAAATTTCCCCCAAACATATATATGAAATGAATGAATGAAGTGTAAATAAAGTTTGCAAAATGTTACGTTTGTCTTTTGTGTCATCTTGTCTCCATTTTTGCAAGTATAAATAATTTATCATATTTTGTAAAGAAAAGGACCCATTGGCATACCAGACAGCCTGATTTTCACTTTTGTACTAAGTATCCCCCCCCCTCCAGACAAACCTTGAACACAAGTTCATTTGAGTGTTTAGTAAGAATAATTCTGCAAAAGGTTTCCAGCGGCTCTGTTTAGGATCTGCCTAGGACTTTGATCCCCTCCCTGTGGATGGTTTCTTCAGCTCACAATATCCAATGCTTGCTACCGAACTATTGTTTGGTAATGAAAACCTCCGGGGGATCACGGCCGTCACACCAGGTTACCCTGGCTGATCACATCAGGGGAGACCTACAGCTAGTCCCCAAGCTATACACGAGATGATATGGGCTGGTGACCAACATCAATCCCTCGAAACCACAGTGTGCTGTAGACCTTTATTTAGTGACCACGTAACAGCTAACCCCCTGTCTGAAGGCCGGGTGGTTACGGCTCTGCAAATGATTAGCAAACTAGACCTGGTTGTTACACCAACCCTAATTCACTCAGTCCTTTCGGGACTTGCGAACAGACTGGTAAAGGATCAAGTGTTTCTGGTTGGTTTATATATTGTTTCCAAACCCCATATATAAATTATATGTGGTGTTTTATTCTAACATCTAAATTGGCACTGAGGCAGATTGTAACAGTAATGTAATTGTGTCCAAATAGCAAAATATGAGTGGTGCTCTGGCAAAATGAGCGGAAAGTCACGATTGAAGATTTTGAATAAATGGCTGCCAAAGTAAAAATATGGTGAAATGATCAAATTTCGTTTTTTGACATAAAACGTATCAATGCATTAGTGTTACTCTACACCTCGCGTTTTGAAGGTCAATTATACTGGGAAGTGCAATTATTCACGGGTAATTGATCACGTTATCATACACTATATAGTATTCACTAACTTTAAAATTGATTTGCGACTTTTTTCTACTGCCAGATTTTGAGTGGACTGCCTTGTATTTTGATCTCTAAATGAAAATTGTAGAAAGAAAGTATGACATATTATATATCATTCGAAAGCTGAGATTATAGAGAATTAAAATATGTCATAAACTCAATTTTGAAAATTGTGACTTTCCGCTCATTTTGCCAGAGCACCACACATATGGTTGGGCCAACAAAACACCACAGAAATTATGTATGTTCTTTTGTCAGTTAAGGTTGGCATCACTATTATTGTAATTGTATACCCTACATGTTTGCTGTAAGCAGGTCCCGTCATCCTTGGAGGATACTTTCCAGTAAATTACCTAACTTGAAATTTCAAGAAATTCTACACAGTTTCGGGTAATTTTGGGAAATGAAACTTAATTCTGGGTAATTTCTGGGAAATCTGGAATTAGATTTTCAGTCAAATTGGCCTTGTTTGCCCAAATTTGAAGATTTTAAAACAATTTTAGCTAAAATTTCCCATTTCACAGAATTTTTTCGCGCCTAAAAATTCTCTAACTTTTGCTCCAACCATTTTTGCTCAAAAAAAGTTAGGAGCAATTTTAGAGAATCTTGAAAATCTCAATTCCTTGAAATTTTGGCTTCTATTTCAGGAAATTAAAATCTTAAATGTGGAAACACTGAAATTTCCTCCAAGTGGGAGAAACCTACTGGTTAAGGTTTGACGTCCAAAGACATTCGCTCATCCAAGAGACGTTCGCTCGCGATGTCCGCTCCAACTTTTTCAATCAAATTGAGAGGTAATGACACTTACAATACTTGAATATTATTTGTTAAATTGATGTTACCATCGATTTAGATAATACAAACATCGATTTAACCAATATATAAACATTGCTGACAATGTTTTACCTCCATTTTAGAGAATATTTCAGAGCGAATGTATCTCGGGTGAGTGAATGTCTTTGGAAGCCAAGCCTAAAGCACAGTCAAGGTAATTGCACATTTGTTATGCTTAAGTCATGATATTAGAAAGAATAGCTGGCCAAGCTGGCACACCCAGTAGAAAATATTTTTGGTATATTAATGGGTGGGTTTCGTCACAGACCCAATGCTCCCCAATTTGCAAAATTCGATGCACCCAATTAAGGTATAGAGATGGTCAAAATTCTGAAGTAGACTTCTGAAGTCTACTTTGAGCATGCCCATACAAATATTTTGTAAGAAACCATGGGTTAACGCTCTTGTGGGTTTGTCTGCTGTGGCATGCCAGCTTAGGCCTAAAAAAATAATTGTTTGATTGGCGTAACCCGACCGACCCTATTTTTACCACCGACCCTATATATTTTTATTTTTTTGAGCATGGTATAAAACCTCCAAATCCCAAATTTGATGGGAATCAATTCATTGGGGCCCGAGATATGGCTTGCAGGACATTCAAAATGACAAATAAAAGATGTGTTACAGAAAACGTGAAACATGGATTAAAAATTTTAAAAAATCCTACCTACCTACCCTATTTTTTCCTGATGTTATGCCAATCAAACAATTATTTTTTAGGCCTTAGCCTACTCTTTCCATATGTGACTTGCATTCTTTGGCTTAAAGGTGCAATTCATGATTTTTATGTGGCCTCTTTTCTAGATAAATAAAAAGAAGAGTACAACACAAATATATACTGAAAATTTCACTTAATTCCGACCGTCCGTTTCCAAGTTACAAGTTTTTCAGCATTTTGAAAATCCCCATAGACTACTGTGTAGTAATTACTGTCGGGGCCCCGACAATAATTAGAAAATGACACATTTTCTCACTTTACTCAAAAATTCAAGCACATATGAAAGAATGGTATGGGGATTGTAACATATACCACTTGAAAATTCTTATCATCTAAAAAAATCAAATTTGATAGAGGTGACCTTGAGGGTGAAAAGTGGATCATGAATTGCCCCTTTAATTGTCAGTAACAGTGCTTGAACTTGGGACCTTCTGTGCTGTTCCACTCGGTCACAAGAGAATAAATTAAATATCATCAACACAAGTTTCATCTTTCACTATCAGCTCTAGTAACGATGCATTAGCCTTTAATAGAGAAATCTGTCACTGATCATAAAGCTTATAGGCCATATAATTGACATTTTCCCGTCGTTGATGGGGTCAATCCACAGAATCGGACGGGGAATTGGAACTCAGAACGAGGCCAAGTATGAAATATACCCTACTTGCCCTCGCTCTGAGTTTTGTTCCCCGTCGGATTCTGTAGATTTACCCCATCAACGGCGGGAGTAAGGCAATTATAAATATGGTCTATTATATATACCTCATAGATAGATTACTGTCCTCTGATTGGTTAAAAGTGAGGGCTTGGATTTAACTAGGCCCGGGGCATATTTTTCACTAGGCCCGCTCAATATATTGTGCCGTGTAACATGAGCTTTATGTACCTATTAGGCATATAGATCATAAATCATCAGTCGTTTAACTCATTGCCTACTAACGGCGACTAGAGTCGCCAGTCAATCAAATGTACATGTTTCTGGTTTAGCTGAAATGTTCATGATCCCAAGAAGGTAATTGCCCATTGGATTGATGAATTTGTAAATGAATTATTGGAAATTTATTGATGTCAATAAAGAAGTACATCAATTATTGATCTAAACAATAGATCTTTTGATCTAAATCAATATTCAATAAACTAGTCGATGGACTTGTCAATTATATGGTGGACTTGAAGTAGCAGTCAATAATTAACTATTGTTTGACAAAGTTACTACAAAACCAGATACAGGATTAGGAATTTTCAAAACAAGCTGATTTTGTAAGGGTTAAGTGCTAAAATGGTTCCTTTAACTATGGAGGTATTATACTAACATGCTTTAACCAACCAGATGACAAAAATCTATATATTCGGTAGGCTATATAAAATTAATATTGACTACTTTTTGTTTAGGGAATGGTTAGAATTACACCACCATGATCGCTTTGCATCGGGCATATTCATGGTTTTGAGATCACTTTGGGAAATAATTTAAACCATGCCCCTCAAAACAGTCAATATTTGTGTATTATTACATCTTGATTGTTACAATATTTTACACTTAAAATATACCATCATATCATTAAATGTTTGGATTTTTCAAAACTAAAAGGCAGTGTCCCTTTAATTGAGAACTGAGTCAACCACTTTAAGACCAAAAATAAAAAGTTGCTGTGTTGCCTTAAGTCAAAATAATTAAATTTTGGGTCTGTCAATCTTATTTTTTAAATCAACTGAATGCAGACTTCCGAGGCTATGGATTCACCAGCTGCTCTAATATCTTCAACTTTGATGTGCCTCAGGTGCATTTATTTTATAGGGAACATGTATTTAATGCTTGCCTTTGAATAAGAGTTTTTCTACTTTTAAAGAATAGTTTTTGATATTTGGGCCTACTTAAGGCTGGGGTAGCCTCGGACCTTCAAATGGCATGAACGTTTTTTTTGCTGTAACTTTTAAACTAATTGTATAAACTATATAAAAGTATACATTTTTAGAAGCGGATTTTTACCCTGAACATGATGATATCAGTTTTTGACCAAACTGATATCACCAATATGTTCAGGGTAAAAAGCTGCTTCTAAAAAGTATACTTTTATATGGTTTATATAATTAGTTTGAGAGTTACAGTACAAAAACAGTTCATGCTAGTTGAAGGTCTACCCCAGCCTTAAAACACAGACCCTATTTCTCACATTTTTAGGGTCGGTTGCTGAGGGCAATGTAAAACCATTTTTTTTTTGGGGGGGGGGGCCTTATATGAATAAGAACTGGCAAAGTACAGTACAATGATTTTTGCCAGGAATACAGATATATTTGGAACTGACTTATAGGTTCACTATTTGTCAGATCTTGATAACCTTAACTTAAATATGAATTTATAAGCAATACTATAAGATATAAAAAATGAACCACCCCACTGTTACCCAAGACTTGGATTTTGGGGGCTTATTAGGTTTGCTTTTGGTAGATATTAATAAACGATTTGGCCTAAAGATGCTTACTTATTTTGTTATACATCATGTCAGGTTCACTTTGCCATCATGAGTCAACTAATTTTGCCTCTCTACCTACGAAGAGAGGAACACCTTTTTGTTTACCAAGCACTTGAGCGTGGTTGCCCCCTACATGGTCAGCACTTGAGCGTGGTTGCCCACTGCATAGTCAGCATTAATGTTTGTTTACTTGATAGCGTTGAGATCGATAGATAATTTTCAATACGTGGATTTAGGGTTTCCAACAGGAAGTCAATCTGTACCGAAATTTTAGCCCAAACACAGTTTTGCCTGTAAAACTAATTAGCCGTGACATTAGCTCCTGCAATCCATATACATGACAGCGGGTAATTTGAATTGTTGTTTGGGGTGGATGGTTATGCGCATCCATTTCACGCCTATTTGGATACATCGTTATGCTTTATCGGAGCATTGTGGGATTAAATTTCGGGCTCAATTGATTTCCGGTTGTGAAACCCAAAATCTGCGTATTGTGGTTAAGAGGTGATTGCTCTGGTTAAAGAAATCAATATCAGCTAACTTCCTCTTGGATGGCAAAAGAACCTGACATGTTGTAGCTATTTGTTGAATTAAATTCGGGATCCCAACTTTTAATTCCATGTGTAATATATCTACCAAAACAAACCCAATAAGCTAAAAAAAAAATCAAAAGTCATGGAGGACAGGGGGCGCTTCATTGTAACACTGTATAGTACACAAATTGCTTTAATATTCAAAACGTATGATTGCATATCTGCTGACATCAACTTGAAGAGAAATCACTACAGCAGTAAATACACCATTAGGCTATGTTCATTATCAACTGAAAATACACACCTTTTATAGAAATCATGGAAAGCATCTCTGCCATTAGTCTTTGTTAAAGACCCTCGCAAAATCAGCCTGATTTAAATCGGCCAACCCTGGCTTGATACAAGGTAAAATGTGCAAATAAGGTATATAGCAAAATACATCCTATGTGTAATTTCACTTCAATCCATTCTCATGTTTTAAAACAATTGTATGTACATATGATTGACATAGTAGATACTGCCTTTATGTCATGCAAGAGAATTGATCGTCTGCTCATTTGTGATGACTCACACCGACTTTGCCGATGATATCAATTTTGAATTTATCATTGCATTTGTTACAGCATTTTCTAAGCTTTAAAATGACACCTTATTTGTCGAAATTGATTAAGGCGATCAAATTTTACAACAGAAAATCTGCTGTAAATTCTTATTATTTTCTTTATTTTTTGCTACCTATTTTCAAATTCACCCATATCTTGAAAAGTGTTCTGTCGCAAAGTCCCCCTTTTCGGTGTGAGTCATCACATTTGTGTAGGATTTGTCCAAGGGAAAAGGAAGTAACTTGCAATATATTTGCTATGCATATACTGCGTTTTTACTTTGTTGGGCAGATATAATCTTCTTCAGGGTAAGTGCGGGTCCTTGAAAGTCCTTGAATTTTATTTTGCAATTTCCAGGCCTTGAAATTCCTTGAAAAACTGACTTAAAAAAAAAAAGTCCTTGAAAGTCCTGGAATTTTTTAATGTCAGAAATATTAAAAATTAATATGTCAAAAGAAATTACCATGCAATTATTTTTATCCAAAAATGAGCAAATACAAATTTTTTTTTTGTTGTTGACATGTATTCCGACGGCCGCCGCTGATAAGGGGAAAGTCCTTAAAAGTCCTTGAATTCTTCGTGGAAAAGTCCTTGAATTTTGTAAGTGAAAAGTGTACTAACCCTGTTCTTCCCTTCGCAGTAATTTTGATTGGTTTGTGGCTAAACGTCAGGACTTGATTTGCCCGGGGGG